>WEKY01016314.1:0-23818 GCA_013390045.1 Picathartes gymnocephalus | reverse complement strand
AAAAAAAAAAAAAAAGCTACCTAGATATGTTATCACAGTTTAGAAGACACAATCTCAGAGAAAGGTTATGAAGCAATAAATCTTGTTTACCAAGAAACACAGCCACATGTGGAAAACCCAATAAAGATGAATTTTGGTCTGTTTTAGCCTCAAGGAAAAAATTTTTTTCATAACTATTATTATGTTTCCATGTTCCCCACCATACACACAGAAACCAAAATAATATTCTCATTCTGTCTGTTTTTCTCACTTAGAGTGCATTTCCACACTCTGGTAATTGAGGATTAATTATGCCCCATGAAGTTGTAATTCTAAATGTGAATGCTGAGTGCCATGTGTATGAATTTAATCTAGCAACTTTTTCTCTGACTAAGATCAGGTATAGTTTCCTTTGTTTTTCCATTTGTTCACCAAAAAAACCAAAAAAAACCACCCCAAAACAAACAAACCAAAAAAAACAAACAAACCAAAAAAAAGCCTGGGTTTTTTTTCCTTAGTCAGCTTATGATTTCTCAACCTAGACAGATCCATCTACTTCATATGTCACAAAAAAATCCAAACAAAACACAACATAATCCATGGTATAAATTTTAGATCACTGATGGTGGAGAGCTCAGGCTCTCGTTCAAATTTAAAAAAAAATAATAATATTGATATACATGAGATGAAAAGGTTTTGATCTGACAGTATCAAAGAAGCCTTAGATTTTCAACAAAGCCCTGGAGGCTCATAATAAAAGATACTGCTTTTTTTCATTCTTTCCTGAAATAGGCATATTCTTCATACTAATTATATTTTTAAATGTTCAATAAATAGATCAACAGCTGCTAGTACACAGAGTCTTGTTAAATAGGCTGGACTGGAACAGTTTTAAAAGGCTATACTGTATCTTTTAAGAGGCTTGTGAGAAACTTCAGTAGTCTTCAATTTCTTTTCTTGGTATTCTGTGCAGTGTTAAAAAAAAAGTCTTGGGAGACTTTTTAGCAGTAAATTTAGAGAGTCGTTAAACTTCATTCTGTTCTCTCAAAGAGGGAAGAAACTGACCCAAATTAATTTTGACCTAAGGCAACCTTACCAAGACTCTGGGTACTTGGGAACAGTGAGGAACCTAATGAAGAGAAATGCATTATAGATCACAAAGGGGGGGTTTTTTTGGTTTGGTTTTTTTTTTTTTTTCCCCCCAAAATCTAGGTACCTGTTCAACTTCAAAGACTGTCTTTGAGACAAGGAACCAGGCATTTATAATTGAAACCTGGGGACTAATATTTTTTGTCTCTAGGAATCCTGGAGAAAGGGAAACTGGCAATGATTCTGAAGGTCTAGCTGCAAGATTTAATTTCATGGAAAAAATAAGAGACAGTGCTTAAAACAAGGAAATATCCTAGCATGGAAATGAAGGTACCAAAACAATTCTACTGGGCCCATGGTGAAGAAAACACAAAGGCCAAGTGTGGTCCGGGAACCTTGTAGTTTTACAGCTTTATTCTGGCCCTATTTGGTTGTTGTGGACTAATAAATATCAAACAAAGAAACTTGATAATATCTGTGTATTGATTATAGCTCTTCATAAAATTATTCCAGAAAAATAAAAAGAAAAACCTTATTTGGTGTATTCATTCAGGGGGAAGTAAAGTCTCAAGATTCAACAACTTTGCTCCTGCATTTGAAAAAATGATAAAATTGTTGCTCTGTGGCCAGGCAAACTATCAGCCACTTACTATGTTTCTTTCTTTGCTTGTATGTATTTTTTAAACATTAGTATAGGTAAAGATGACAAAGATTTTGTTTCACTAAAGTAATCACTTTCCCTGAAGCTTTCATACCTAAGGTCATGATACCAAAAATCTCAAGAATGCAATCCCTTTCCACCTTGAAACAGTTGCTAACAAGGGATCCCATTCTTTTTGGGAGTCTCATGGTGTTTTAAATACTGCTGAGTTTAGTAGTGAACGATAGGCAACTTTACTTAGAAAGGTAATGGGGGAAAGAAAGCCCTCTTCCTTTCACATGACTTTCAAAAACCTCTAAAAACTGGTTCAAAGAGTGGAATTGGTGGCAGATGTACTTATGTGCCTTCCATTACAGTTTCTAATGATTAGATAGCAGAGAAGACTACATTCAGGACTCTAAAACTCCTGCCTCAAAGACACTAGATTGAGTTGGGACTAATGACTGGCAGCTGTTAGATATTATTATACCATCTTAACTATGGCTTCTGAAAGGTCCAGGGAATCTTCACTCAATTACTGTATATTTATTCCTCTGTTTTAAAATGACCTTTGCTTAAACCAATTTATGTCTTAGTGAATTCTTGCTGGAGGCTTCCTGGAAGGGATTAGTTGATGTTTGCAACTTCCAAACATTTGACCTGTAGGAATTTACATTTGTTTAGCTCAATATACAGTCATAGTTGCATTGCTTTAGGGTTGGCTTTTTTTTAATCCTACATTTATTATTTTGTAACATTTATTGACTTTCTTTTGAGATTTATATAAGTCAATTAAATTCTTACAACAAATGGATATTGTATATCAATATATGGACTTAAAATAAAGTGCTTAGCGACCAAGGTTTAGAGTGTAAAATTAGAACTTTCATTGCATATAACATTAATGCTCTGACTTTGTCACTATTTGTTAACACAAAAACCAGGTGTTTTCTTCCAGAAGTTGGTGTACCTCTTCTAGGGTTGTCACAATATTCATTGAACATTCACATTATCGTGCAAAAGTAACCCTTAATTTATTGTGTCTCTTCAACCATGTGCAGAAGTGCTATAAGTAGAACTACATATTTACAGTTTTTAAATGTACAGCAATTATTCACTGGCTAGATACACAGAGCAGGTAGCTAGGAGTAACTAGACTAAACATGAGTATGTTCAGCATCTCCAGTAAAGGCACCTGATGAATCTCTGTTGCCCAGATAATTATTATTGATGTGGGAAAGTGTCAGACACTCCATGGTCCTTGGAACAGGCTTGGTCTTGATCTGAGTTCTTGTTTTTTGACTCACGGGTTCTTTTCATCATTTCAGCTTTTTCCATGTCACTGTTTTTCTCTGATTCCCCAAGTTGGTATTACCATTTCAAAAACTTCACTTTTGTCTTTGTTTCTTTTTTTCTCAGGAAGAAAATCTTGGCTTTACCCTGTATCCTCTCACAGCTCAAGAGTTTTTCAGTAAAGCTGAGCCAAGGCCATATAACTGTCCCTTACAAAGCTGGGCCATGAGCTACAGAGAGCTCAACCCCTGTGCCACCAATTGCAGTGTGTGCAGACACAGACCTGTTGGAAAAGGTATGGCTTGACAGCGAGTGCACAGGTATTGCACATGCTTCTGAGGTAATCTTAATGTCAATTTTGTCAGGGGTAAAGATTTCTCTTTAGCTACATACCTTGGTTTTTCCTTTATACAGTGAAGTTTTCAGACAATCTACAGATGCTTAAGTGCAGTACTTACATACAGCAAGGAAATTAGCATCGCTAGCATCACCAGGATGGACAGTTTGCTTACCAAGGAGTTAGATTTTCTTTTAATGTTTTGGGGGGTTGTAGTTTTTTTAACATAGTGGCTGTCCAATACTTTAATATTCTTTACAAGTGGTATCTGAATCATGAAAAATATATTTGATAAATTAACACAAGACTATTATAGGGCTATTGATGCAAAATTATTTGATGTCTGGGCATGGAATTGCATATCTGGTTTGGTTGAAAAAACATTTTATGAAAGAAGATTTAAGGTAATGCTTTCAGAAACAATACCTCTTTAAGTTCTGTTGCTGATATACCACTTTGGATAGTTTTTTAACACCTGTTTAAAATATTTCTGAAGGGGTTCTATTCCTTCATAGCAAGGCTATAGATCCATAGATAGCAGTTACATTTGCTAGATTAATATGAGAATTTAGATTATGCAATACTGCACTCATAGCTACTTTTGTATTACCTGAAATATTAGATTGAAATCTAGCTTTCTTCCAAGATCTGAGAGAAGGATCATCAGCCATTAATAACCCTACTCTATCCTGTCCATATGAAAAATATTTACAAAATAATTATATGGGGAACTGAGGCTGTTACCCATTGGTTATATTCAACAATGAAAATCCCATAGATAACTAAACTCTATTTACTTGGAATTTGTGAGTCTAATTCTCTTTTATTACTGAATTCAGACTGCCCCAGAACCTGTAGCAACATTTTTACCTTTCTTTGGAATATACTCCTGGGTAAATTGTCTCCCTTCTCTTGCTTCGCATGTCCTGATTGAAAGAAGGTGTTCTTTCACCGTCCTAAGGAAAAGAGGTAGCATTTGTGACAACAGGCTGAAAAATACAAGTGAGAAAGCATTCAGTTCACAGCTTGAAAATAGAAATACCAGTTTTTTGTGCTATGCTCTACTCTTTATTTTGTCATAAGACCAGCATAATTCTTGAATAACGGCAGCAAGACAAAGTAATTAGAGCTGGATACATCTTTTCTCTTAGTGCTCCATGTTCTCATTTTTGAACAGGCAATCTCCATTAAACTGCTGAAATATACTTCACAGACAGTTTTGTGGAGAGAAAATACAAATATTTTGATAGTGATTTTGCAAGAGTTTTAACATTACACCAAACAATTCTGCAGTGTAAATGAGTACAGGATAAGCTGTGACTGGTGATTGCTTCAGGAAACAGCATCATATATTTTTAGTATATGTGTAACTTCAGATTATTCATGTTTTTCCCAGCTGCTTCTAGATAGGACTGAAGAAGACACCTTTCTGCAGTTGCTTCAATGCACATGATACTCAGAAGACTCTGCTGAGAGGATCTGTCAGTGATTCCTCTTCCTTTCTATTCCTAAAAGTTTCCAGGATGTAAAGATATTTGCCAAATTCTTACATGATTGACATTTATGCTTTTCCTTAAAATTGCATGGGTTATTATTATTTCTTTCTTAGGGAAAACTTGAGTGTCACATTATAAGAAGATGCTTGTAGCACATGCAAGAAAGGCTGTTGCAGATAATGACATATTTTAGTAAACAGGGAAAGAACTATTCTGCTGGGAAAAAGATAGAATAGAAAATAATGTACAACAAATTCAGTTCACTGCACTGTGATTTTAACACTGACATATTCTAGGGACCTTGGGATCAATAATATTCATAATCTAATTTCCCAGAATAATTTTTCTCATATGCAAACATCACCAAATCAGCTGTAATTTACAATTCAGCACTTTTGCATAATGCCTGAGAAGCTGAGCAATAATTAAAAAAACTTCCTCTCTCCTCATTTTTGACCTTGAGAATTAATATGAGAGAATCTGGCATGTTGGATCTCTGTGTTGAGTTCTCATTTAGTAACAAAACTGATCTCTGTTCTATGGCTAGCAGTCTTTCTGTTCAAACGCAAAAGCATTATTGCATCTCGACGGCATCACTCCAAGAGCAAATCTTGTTCTGGGGCCATCACAAAATCTGAATAATGAGACAGGAAAAAAAATTCTGAAAGGAATGCAAACTGATCAAAATACCTACCGACCTAAATTTGAGCATCTTTCTCTGCCAAGAATGACTGCAATTCATTAGCTCGAAAAGTTGTGATTTTCTTCTTCAGGGTAATAACTGCTTTTCAGTCAGGAACAATGGTAATGTTGATCTAAGTATAAGTTGTGTAGTAATAAAAAATCACATTAATATGTAGGCTAAAATGAACCTCAGACATGTAGACACTCTAACCTTCCCTTTGGTTTGATATTATTAGATACCAATGCCATCTAAAAAAATTCCCATATTTCTGTGAAAATGTCTCTTAAAGAGACATCTCTTAAAGATTTTTTTTTTTCTTTTTTCCCTCCTTATCAGGGATATCCCATCTAGGAATCTATCCAGTGCTCAGGTTCTAGATACACTTTTTATTTAGAACAAACTTGGATTTCAGAGCAGTAACATTTTTTCCAAGATGAAGCAGTGCTTTTTGAAGATTGTTCCTCTAAGAAAAAATCAAAAGCCATCTACTCTGGTATATTGTGTGGAATGTGCTTTACATCTTATTCCGACATTGCTGATTTTGTCTTGTTTTCTTCTATCTCTTCCTGAGTTCCTTGCTTTTTAGAAAAGCTCTCTAAGATTCTAAAACTTAGAAATTACATTTAAAAAATTCAAAATCCAAACACACATACACATGAAAACCCCAAGGCCTGAGATACAAAAAGTTGGTGGTCTGCTGTTCTGGTTTTGTTCCTGTCTTAGGACAGTCATGTAGAAATTAAAACACTTAAATACCATCATGGATAGAGGAGGCTGAGGGACAAATGCTCTTTTATTATTATTATTATTCAATGTCGAATATAGAAATATTACCCTGTCAAAAGCAACCTAGAGGGAAAGCACTATTCATTTGGTAAAGACTTGAGGTACTGTTAAGGCATTCAGCAATGTCTTGAAGCACATAAAACAAGGTACTGTAACAAACATTGGGTACACTATTGTCAGGCATCCTGCCCTCAAGTCACTGTGGCATATAATTGTTACCTTGGTCTGACTTCAGGCCACAGAAGAGTGTATTTTCTGTGACAGTGGGAAATATCATCACTCAAACATCCAAGAGGAAAATAAATTTTTTTCTTATTAGGGTTTTAATTTGAAAATTACACCCAAGACAATAAAACAGGTTTGAGGCTTAGCTTTCTAAAATGATGCCTTTTTAAAGGAAAAATACAGTTTCTCTTTTGAATATCTTCCTATGTGAATCCTCATCAGAGACCAGTGAAATTTTGAACACTTTCATCAGCCATTTCCTTTGAGGTAGCATGTACATTCTGTCTGTCTGCTCTTCCCCTCCCAAGAACCATAAATCAGAGGATAATCACTCTTGCTAAATAGTTCATTTTTGTTGCTTCTGGCAACATGAGAAGTAACCCAGGGTACATTAAATTACAAAGGTTTTTTTCTAGGTTTTTTCTCTCACTGTTTTTTCATTTGGTACTTTGATTTCTCCCTGTTAAGTTGAGGGGGTTTTTTGGTTGGTTTTTTTTGAGGGGGGGAGATTTTTTTCCCCCTTTTTTTTCCCCGCTGTGACAAAGATATATAACATTATTTTTCTTGGGTAACTAAGGTTGACAAATAATCCAGCAATACTCCTGTTGTTATCAAATCATGGTTGGTAGAGTGCATTTCAGAAGATTAGTAAGTAAGCAATTAAAGAGCCCTCATAAAATTATTTTCACTGGTTGAGCTTACAAAAGCAGATTCTATACAGTCTTATTTCAACAACTGATTAGTAACTGAATAATTCAGAAAAACTTGTCACAGCTCTTGGGCTATTTAGTCACTTGACAACTGTTTTCCTCAACAGTTTTTTTAGGAACAGCATTAATAAATCTGATATTACTCTGTCTCAGTCAATGGAAATAATAGAAGCTTATTCTATGCTCACAGGTGGCCAAAGCCACAGGAAAATTGTTTCATTCCATCTTTCAACTGAGAACAGATCTTCAGAACTTATCTTTGGTCATTGGTCAAACTGAGCCTCAGGTTATTTGGACATTTGGTTCACAGATTTTCTCAACATTGTTTATGCAAGGAGTCTGTAACCTGTTTACAAGCCCAGCTGGCAGAGGATGAGCCTTGGAGTGAGCTCTGCCATTTATATTTTTCTGTCATCATCAGTACACAGGTTTCTGAAACGTATGCCAAATAGTTCTCTTTTCTATCCCCCAGTTCCCTCTATTCTGTCTGGTGCTTCAAAGACCCGGTAGTTAGAATGAATACGTGTGAAGAAAGTTTCCTTGGATCACCATTAGGTGCCTAGTGACTTCTGCAGGATGCTGAAAAATCTCACAAAAGTGCCACTGCAAAAAAAGTGCAACAAAACAAAACAAAAACAAAACAAAATAAAACAACAACAACAACAACAAAATGTTTAACATAAACATTCAGAGGGGAGTAAAATCAGATCAATTTTATCGAGAATTTGGCATCAATGTAACTGACAGTGATAGTCAGATGAACAGCAAGGTAGATAAACAGAAAGTCTTAATTGTTCTTCTCATCCCATCTATGATCTATAAAGAAGTCAGAATTGAATGTTTTCAGAAACAGAAGATTCCTGGCAGCTCCCGTTGCATCTGTTAAAATCTAGCAGAATCAAGGACCTCTGAAGAAGGTAACAGAGCACCAGAGCTGCAGTTTACTTAGAGAATCATAGAAAATCAAAGAGGTTGGAAAATACCTCTAAGATCATCAAGTCCAACCATTAACCTAACACTGACAGGTCTACCACTAAACCATGTTCCTAAGTATCACATCTACATGTTTTTTGAAGACTTGGGAAAAAAAAAAGTCATATAGTCATTTTTACCTGTGTATTTTCCCATTGTTTCTATCAGTTCCAAATCTTAACAATATACCATATTCAACACCTAAAAGCAGGAGCTTAACAGCCAAATATTTCAGCTGAGGCACTTGATAGCAGTTACCTCTTGTAAAAGAGGCTCAGTCATTACTGTAGTGTAACATTTGAGAAGTGTTTGCTAACTCTATGAAATCCATGTATCTGCATCTTCATTAATTAGTTTGAGAAGGGGAAATTTCTTTGTAATAGCTAATGATCACAAAAAACTTTGCATGTCAAACCAGAACTTGCTCTTTCCTAGAAGTATTTCTTTGATTATGCTTCATTAATTACATATTGTGTAACAACCAGGCATAAATTAAACTATCAGCATTTCTGAAATCAGGCTCCATTAGTCTCATCTCACTCTTCTGGAACACAGCCCTGACTGAGTTAGCACACAAATGCAAAAAAGGTCAAGTCCTCTTGTCAGTACTGGCAGAATGATAGTTTAAGAGTATAAGGCTTTTCATAACCACTTTTACAGTTGGTCTGAGCTTCAGGGCATGTAGGTCAGACATTATCAGAGATGTTTTCTAGTATGATGAAATGAGCCTTGTGAAACCTTAGAAGGACCATGAAAACTGAGAAGGGTAATAGGAAAAGAACCTAGTGTTTGTCCACATCAGCAGTAAGAAGGGCATCGCGTTTTAGATTCTTCCAGAAGTCTTGAGACCAACAGACAGTCTGGAGAAGCAGCAGAGAGGTTGGACCAATTTATTTCTTTTAATAGGAGGGAGGAGCAAGGGACTTGTTTCCAAACTTCCACCCAAAAGTTCAAAAAATTGAAAAGAAAACAACAGCAAACACTTTGGCAATTTGTGGAATAGGTACTTATTTGCTGACACTTTACCTGCATAGCTGAGTACTTTATCTTGGAGATGAACTTACCTCTCCTCTTTTTCCCTCATATAAATGAATTACCTGAGACATTTCAGTTCATTTCCTAGAACGTTTTTCCGTCCTTTTACTTGCACTTCATATCTATAGATGCAAAAGTTTATACAGCACCTTCTTCTTTCCTAGACTCCAGACACACTCCAGATTAAACTTAGTAGCTGTGTAGTCAAAAACACTCATACTTGCAACATGGCAGGTTTAGGTGGAGTTGTCGTTCAGCATCCACATCTGAATCCCTGGAGTATCTGAACTGCCTTTTGAAAGAAACAAGCTCATCAGTTCTGGAAGCAGGTGATGAAAGTAATTGCCTGTTTAACAGCACAGAGAATACCCTCAGCTCAGTGCTACATCCTGAGAGCTGCCCTTTGGGGAAATTAGACAGTTATTTCATCCAGAACTAAAAACTCCCACCTGCAAGAATGAAAACTCTTACCTTTACAATAAACTGAACTTTCAATAAGAAAATTAATGGGGAAAGTATTACACCTCACTCATTAATTTCCTTCCTAGAGTAATACAAAGTTTTTATCTGCAACCTCATAGTGACTCACAAATTATAATTGTATCTGCCTGGGAAAAGGGCATGTAATGGATTTGTATGCCAAGGCACAGGCAGTGGGGAGATGTGGCCTCCAAGAGGAGCAGCCAGGGCTGTCCCATGTCAGAGACAGCCATTTCCTGCCAGCTCTGTGAGACCCTGCTGCAGGGGATAGCTGAGCCCCTAGCCATGGCTGTATCCCTCAAAGAAAACATCTCTAAGAAAAGGGAGAAAATTCTGCACAGACAGAGGATGAAGGAACAAAAATAGTGAGAAACAGCAGATGGAACACCAGAGTCAGAGGAAAAGGAAGAAGTACTCCATGCTGGAGCAGGTATCCACATTGCAGCCCCATGGAGGACCCAGTGCTGCAGCACGTGTACATGTCCTGAGGGAAGTGGCAGCCCCTGGAAAGCCCACACTGGAGCAGAGGAAAAGGGTGAGGCGGAAGGAGCAGCAGAGAGGAACTGTCATGACTGCAAACCCCCAGTTCCCCATTGCCTCTGCAATGCTGGGCAGGGTGGCGACAGGACAAGGAGTCGGGAATGGAGGAATGATGTTGGACCTGGGAAAAAGGGGGATGGGTGAAGAGTCTTTTCTCTTTTTTCAACATTGGCATATTTTTAAATTGGCAATAAATTAATTAATTTTCCTCAAGTCACAGAATCGGAGAATATGCTTAGAAGGGAAGCACAAGGTTCATTGATTCCGAATCCCAGCCCTGAACAGGACCACCCCCAAAAAAATCACACCATGTGCCCAAGAGCATTGTTCAAATGCTTCTTGAACTTTCTCAGGCTGGTGCTATGACCATTTTCCTTGGGAGCCTGTTCCAGCCCTCTAGGGGAAGAACCTTTTTCTAATATCCAATCTAAATGTTCCCTGACACAACTTCAGGCCATTCCCTGAGGTCCTGTCACTGGTCACCAGAGAGAAGAGATTGGTGTCTGCGCTTCCTCTTTCCCTTATGAAGAAGCTGTAGACTGCAATGAGGTCTCCCCTTAGGCTCCTTCAGGCTGAACAGACCAAGTCAAGTCTGTTTTTCTCATTACAATAACTGGTCAATCAATCTTCCTATCTTTATCTTCACACGTTATTTTCTCCCTCATGTTTTAGGAAGGTGAACAAGTGAGAGTCTGGGTAGGCGTCCAGCAGCTAGCCAAGGTCAACCCACCAAAGAGGATTTGACAGATGTTCCTGCAAACATCTTTGCAGCAAGGTGAGACTTTTGTCTTCCTAAGAGCATCAGTAATATGAACAGAAGTATTTCTTGCACTCGCTGTACAAAACACAGTGGAAGTTTTTTATGGTCTTTTACTGCGTAGATTTACTCAATTTTAAGCACTTAATTGAGGCATCTGAGTCAGAAGTTTAGTCACCTTAGTCAATGAAAAGGAACAAGTGCCTTCAAAAGATGATTTAAATCTTTAATTGGACAACAATTTACTCTGGAGGTATTGGATTCTCAACACTGATTATAAATGAAACCACAGACAACGGCATGCTTGAAGGGCCTTAAGTTAAGCAGGATGAATCAGGGCATCTGTGGCTGAGGACTAGCCATTCTTAATCTTTCTTCTATGAAGCGAGAACCTAGCAATAGCATTTTGGAACCTGCTTTTCATGTATGCTTTTCATATTGGTCACAGTAGCCATGCAGGTTATTCTAGTCTTCCCTACAGAACTGAAATGCCCCTATCTCCTTAGTACTCGAGAATATTTTAACAGCTGATACTTTTGGACTGGATACTTTTGGAGGGTTTAAGGCAGTTGCACATTTTAATGTTGCAATTCTTTAATAAAGATGTGCTGTACTTCCCCAGTAATACTTCTTGCAGAGGAAAGCATTACCAAAATAAACTAAACATCATTAAAAATGGACAGAACTTTAGGAGATATTTAAGTGTAGATGTGCAATTTTAAAATCCAAATTACACAGTTTAGGCACTGAGAAAAAAATTATGTGACACCTAAAATCATCCCTCACAAATTTAGCTTTTGGGTAAAATGTTATTTTTTTTGTCTGCATGTCAGTTCTAGCAATCATCACACTACACTAATCCAAAAATGTAAGTTGATGGTAGACAGATTTTTTTTATTCATTAGAGTGATGTTAATCAAACTACAGGTTTAACTATTTATGAGTTAAATGACACCTTCTTTCAGCAATTTTCTTTCTGTCCTAAATTGCTTGCTGTTGGGATAATACTCTTTCCTTTCAACAAAGATGTATAATCAGATAGTGTTAAATGAAACTTTTCTTTCAGGTATTTTTAATGACTTGGTGATAAAGACCATCTCTGATCAAGCTTAGTTATCACTCAAGTTAGAGCCACTTCATAAATTCTGTGATTGATATGGTTGATAAGATGAACCTGGGCAGCTGGGGAAAAAGAAGCCCATTGTTCTCCAGTGACTTTTTAATTACATCTTTATAGTTTGAGTTGGGTTTTTCTTTTTTGGACTATGTTCATAACCATTTTTGGCTTTCTGTTCATCCTTGTTGAATTCTTCACACTATTTATATACCTCCATTCCTGTACTTCCATGCACACTCTCAATTTTTGCCTTCTATAACACATTGCTGCAGAGTCCTGCATTTTGTTTAACAGCAATGCTTATTTTGAATTATCTTTTTGCTATTGCAGGGTGCCGGGCAGCTTTTTCCGCTTAAATCTCCACCTATAATCAAATTCTGTGGCAATGTCTCTATTGGGGTTCTCTTGTTTGTTTTTAAATGATGAAAACTATATTAAAATGGTTTAGGGAGAATAGTCCAGTCCTCTGTGGCAGCTTGGCTTCCAATGCATGGTCTCTGTGTCCTTGCCTCTAATTAAACTCTTTGTTTTCAGATTTCTCTAACCAAAACATTGCAACAGATTTGCGCAGATATTCACAAGCTGGACTTTGTTCAAACAGTGCAGAATGCTCCCGTCCACCTTCCCTTCAGGAAAGAAGAAATAAGGCTAGGTTATCTGCAGATAACTTTGTCAGTATCTCTGACAAAGCAAAACATTTACATGCAGCAAGGGGAAACAACAAGAGGAAAAAAGATATTCAGTGCTGTATTCCAAATTAAAACCTACCTGGAGTTGTCTTTGTGCTTGTATGTCAAGATATGAACTTAAAAGGAACTTGAAGTTACTGCTGAAGATAAATTTCTCAGTGTGATACATATATGCCAAGAAAGATACAGACAGCCATTTCACAAGTGCTCAGGTGTTCTGGTTATTTACCTCAATTGTGAGTAAATTGTGATTGTGAGATTTAGTTATGTTTTGGCAACTGGAAAACAAATAATGCTCATGAGAAGTCCTATTTTAATATAATTAATGTGAGGGACGAGCTGTTAAGTATTATTCATTTTGGTTTACAGTCTCACCAGCCACTCACCTTGGACCATAAGTTCTTGAAAATACTTGCTGTTCTGTGACTTGAGTTTAGATTTGATTTATATAAAGGAGGTAATGGAAGTATGCTTATGAAGAAAGACATAATTATCTGTTAGGAACACGAAAATTAACATATTTGCTTTATAAAACTTCAGTTCTGTTTTGAGCAGCATAATCTTTTTAATAACTTTAAGGAATATAAAATTTGGAGGATGGTTTCTTATTGGCCTTTATGGAATCAAGATTTTTACCCAATGCTGTAAGACATTACTTTTGGCATTTTTACTGACTTGAGCTCCCCTGACTTTAATTCCATCACTGATTAGCTGATATCTTGCAAAAAGATTATGGCTGTATATTAAAGACAGGAGCCACAACTTGAAAAGAGACACTTAATTCATTTTTTGTCCCAGTTGTGTACTCTAGTAAAGTAATTTGCAATATGTATGATATTAAAATAATTCAAATCAGCCCTATGAATCTGACAAACCAATGTGTTGTGGAGAGCTGGTTGTGCCTTCAAAATTAGGTGGTAATCAGTTTTTCACCAATTTGAAAATGACTGTAGTATTCCGAGGCCATTGAACAAATTCATGATAACAGAAGTGTTTTGGGGTTTTTTTTAATATTTAATTTAAGACATAAATACTTATCCAGTGGTATAAGGTATAAATATAAACCTTAAAATGTATCAGAGAAATGGTAAGAGGCATTTGGATGAAGGAAGATTTGACCAGCCCTTGTTTTGCCAGTGCAGTTACAGTGATCACAGCCAGCTGACTTACCACATACACAATACCCCAGGGCATCTTAGTGATGTGTTATAGGTGCTTACACAACCCTGTATGAGGTTATTTTGGAGTCCCCTCATTTGACTTGGAATCATTATTCTGCTGAAATCCCAATAGTGATAAAAATTCCAAACCATCAAAAGGTGCAACCATGCCATGCTGAGACATTTCTGTACAAATTTCCATTTGTTACATGTGTACAAGATATTCATCATAACACAGTGAGATCAGGCACATTTTATAAATGTTGCAGGTTGCTTGAAACATGTCATTTTTGCCCCACCATGATTTTCCTGATGTAACTATCTTGCACCAGGCAACAACACTATAATTTCACTCTGTAGCCCACTTCTCAGGAACACTAATCAGTAATCACACATACCCTTCCTCTTGGCCGGAAGCATTTTCCTTCACCATGTAGTTGGTTAGGCTGTCTAGCCTTAAAAATTGCTTTTTTGACACTCTTAAAAGAAGCAGCAAAACTGAAACAAGTAAATTACAGCATGAACAAGTTGTACCAGCAGTAAAGCTTTATTGTAATATAATGAAATTCTATCATCAGGCAAAGAAAAACACTGAATTGATATGAAAAGCAGTTTAAAATATGTGTATCACCACTGTCCTTCCTCAAGTGATTTCAGCATGAAAAGAGGTGCAACAATAAATTTGCAATGGTTTTTGTGTTCTTGGAATAGGAATTGGTTATATGAATGGCGTCTTGAAGAACTAATAACTGACTTAGGGGTCTTAAGAAGCAAAATTCCTTGTAAAGCTGCTGTCACATTTTTAGATAAGATAAGGATTAAGAATATAAATTGCCTAATAAAGAGCAAAATCTTTTCTGTTCAATTTGTTTGGCTACTTCCTGTTACAAGGGAAGCTAAAAATTCTTAGGTTCTATTAAGAACAAACACTTAGCCATCCTAAAACACATTCCTATGCCAGGAAAAGAGCATGCAGCTTTCAACATTGAAGTCTAACCATGTTTTACCCTTCTTGAGAGATGAGACCCCAGGTCTAACAGTATCAGTAGGTTTCCTCTAACAGCAGTGAGAAGCAGATGTTTGAGGAGTTTAATATTCAGGCCTTCCCCAACGTAATATATCTCTAGCTTCTCTGATGCATCAATATGAGGACCTCTGAATCAAAGAACACTGGTGGACTGCTGTATTTAAAAGCATCAATATCAATAACTTTAAGTTTAATTTAATTTTTCTGGCCTTTGAACCCTTTTTTTTTTGTTGTTTTACCTCTAAAACATTCTGTGACACTGGGTTGCACAATACAAAGTGTATGACAATATATGTCCCTTTGCTGTTAAATACATGTCCTAAACCTGGTAAGATGGCCAGTGTGTTTCCAACTTCTCATATTTTGAGTCATAGTGATATATGATATCAGAGGCAATTCCTGAGCCAACCATGATTTTACAGACCCATATAATGTTGCTTCCCAGCTCATTTATTTCCAGAAAGAAAAATCTCAGTGTTGATTTTCTCCTCATATAGATTTTTTCACGATGGATATCATATTTGATCCCTTTTATATATTTCTCTTCTAGTTCTTCCTGATAGCTGGAGCAGCTATCTGAAGTCTGTAGCCATCTACTTCTGAAGTTAAAGAGCAGCTGACATAAAAAAGTCCATTCAGATCTGAGATTTACTTTCATTTTCTGCTTACTTAAAAATAAACCCCAAAACATAAGAAGCAACTGTTAGCACTGCTGCTTCATTTTAAAGTATTAAAAAAGAGAAATTATTGTTTTTCCTGCTAGTTCAATACAAAATAATATTTGCTACAGGACTGACAATGGGAAAACTTTATTATCCTCTTCAGAGCTGGGTATGTACTGCAAGATGTTTGCTGTGAATAATCAGGAGTAATTTTAAAGAAATCAAACTCAGTTTCCGTCAGCCTTCTGTTGCTTCTTTGGTATTCATTCATTTGAGATATATTAGCAAATGTTTTTATTTCTTATTCTGTTTTGTAAAACAACCTGTTCCTAAGAATAAATCATGAGGTTATGGAATTAAAATTCCAAATTCATAGTTATAAGAATTCACAATGGGGAATAATAATGGAATATTTTTTATCTTCTGAAGTGTGGGATGATTTATTGAGATTGGTTATTGTAATAATTTAATTACTTCAAGTCCTTCACAGGAATAAAGGAGGAAAACTTTTAATTTTGATATCTCACGTCTGTTGACTTTATTGGACTTTTTTCTTGGTATTGGTATTTTCCATTGCTCTGGGTAGGTGTATGAAATCAGGCTTCTCATTCAACAGAGATTGCTACCAACTGTGCTGTTGTCATGCTGTCTCTCCTTAAATGAAATTATGGCATTTCATTAGAAGTATTGAAAATGTAAGTGATGTACATAATTTTACTCTTGGTTTGGGACACAAACTACAAGAAATGCAAAATAGTAGGAAGTCCTGTCAGTCAAGGGTCACGGAAGAAATAAATATTGTTTTTCAGAAAGCTTTAAGATCCAAATATGAAGTGCAGAGAGACAGAAGGGAGGCTGCAGAATGTTCTTTTGCAAACAATTGTTTACTAATACCAACATCATCTTCCCACAGAAGACTTTCTTGTTGCCTCCCATCTATTCATTTTAATAAAAATTCTGCAGGAAAACATTGTGAAAGCCGTCCAAAAAGTGGCTATTGAGTGTATACTGATCCCTGACGTGGAATCAGTTTTAGGCTCCATCAGAACTACTTCTCAGGTAGAACTGATGTGTTCTTGAATGCCTGTTTGGTTTTTTTTTCCTAGCTGTCCAAACAATGACAGGAGTGATACTTTGAAAAACAAAACAAAACAAAACAAAAAAGTAACAAAAACTAGTGAACTAGATAGACTAAATACCACTGATACCCCACTGTTTGATCCCTTTGTGTAAGAGTCCTGTTCTTTTATTTCTTCCATATCTCTCAATTTCTTTCACCTTTTGTTCAAGTAAACCCAACAAAGGAAAAAGAATAAATGAACAGACAGATGAAAACCTTCACAGAAACTAAGTAATGTTCTAAAAAATATGTCCAAATTGTCAAGATTTGTCCTGGCACAGAATAAATATTGTTTGTCTGGAAAGGGTATAACATGAACCATGACATTTAATAAAATAAAATATTGGTGTTTTGTTGTATTTTTTTCCATGTCTGAGACTAAACATATCCAGCGTAACCTAAAGGACTGCGGCTACTTGTGTCTCTCATGAAAAGTCAAATCATCATTTAAGGGAAATATGGCATTTGCCTTCCAGTCAATTGGATAACTTTGAGGATTAGATGGTCATGAGTCTAGAATCTTGAAAACAAGCAATAGCCACAAGGCTATCTCAGAGCACAGAATAAAAATACTGAGAATCTTAGTGGGAAAGGACTCCAAACCTAAAGATTTACAGATTTCCTTCAAGTGCTGAAAAAATCAAAATAAGATTTTTTCATTTGTTGGGATATGGGGCTTTTATCATTTTTGGAGATATATGCAAGTACAACACAGAACATTGCTGGTTTTGTTTATCATCATTGGATGGGATATAAAAAGACATTTAGGAGGCTAGAGTGCATACCTAGTTGAAGAGCAGCAGTCCTGTTGATGTTTTTACTTCTAATGCCTTGTTTTCAATTGATGTAAGGGAAGGACATTAAAAGAATTAATCAAATGATGCCTCTAGGGACCTCAGGCATTGGCCTAGCCAGCGTTGGCTTAGGAAAGGCAGGCCCCACTTGACCAACCTGATCTCCTTTTATGACCAGGTGGTCTAGCCAGTGGATGAGGGAAAGGCTATTGTTGTTTTCTACCTGGACTTTAATAAAAGTTGGACTTCATTTCCCAGAATCTTCTCCCGGAGAAAGTGGCTGCTCGTGGCTTGGACAGGTGCCCTCTTCCCCGGGTTAAGGACTGTCTGAATGGCTGGGCCTGGAGAGTGTTGGTGAATGGTGCTGCACCCACTTGGTGTCTGGACACGAGTGGGGTTCCCCAAGGATCAGTTCTGGGCTCAGTCCTGTTCAATATCTTTCCTGACCACCTGAACAGGAGTACCGAGTGCACCACAGACAGCACCAAACTATGTGGGAGTGTTGATCCACTGAAGGGTAGGAAGGCCCTGCAGAGGGATCTGGATCCATGGGCCGAGGCCAATTGTATGAGGTTCAACAAGGTCCTTCCCTTGGGTGACAGCAGCCCCGTGCAGCACTGCAGGCTGGGGGCACAGTGGCTGGAAAGTGGCCCAGTGGAAAAGAACCTCTGGGTGCTGGTCAACAGAGGTTGAACATGAGCCAGCGCGTGCCCAGGTGGCCAAGAAGTTGAATGATATCCTGGTCTGTACTAACAATAGTGTGGCCAGCAGGACCAGGGCAGGGATGGTCCTGCTGTACGCGGCACTGGTGGGGCCACACCTCAAATCCTGTGTTCAGTTTTGGGGCCCTCATTAGAAGAAAGATATTAAACTGCTGGAGCGAGACCAGAGACGGGCAGTGAAGCTGGTGAAGGGTCTGGAGCACAAGTCTTGTGGGGAGTGGTGACAAAGCTGGGCTGCAATTGCTTAGCCTGAAGAAAAGGTTCAGGGGGACTTTATTGCTCTCTACAACTGCCTGAAAGAGGGCTGTAACAAAGTGGGGTGGAGCTCTTTTACCAGGCAGTCAGTGACAGGACGAGAAGAAATGGCCTCAGGCTGTGCCGAAGGAGGTTCAGGTTTCTTCACTGCAAGGGTTGCTAAGCTTTGGAATGAGTGTCCAGGGAAGTGGTGGAGTCACATGTAGAAGATGTGCCTATGTGGCCACTGGGGATATGGTTCACTGGGGAACTTGGCAGTTCTGGTTTAGCAGTTGGACTCAATGATCTTAAGAGTCTTTTCCTAATAATATGATTCAATGTTTCTACAATTCTATGAAAATTTGTCATTTTAGGAAGAATAGAACTAACTGTCTCATGATGCTTTAGCAGCACTGCACTAGCTTGAGCTTCCTTGCAAGATCTGGGTTATAAATTTCCATAGTCATTTCAACAAAGATTTCTCATTTGGAAAGCAGTTTCTCCCATTTTTCTGTAACTTTTCCTCAGTTTTTACCTTACATTCTTCATCTGTTAATGTGTTCATTCTTTGCCTGCCCTTACACAACACCTATAGGTTTCAGGAAAGACTGAGGACAGCCTTAACTTGGTATATAGACACATCCAAGGTCTATATACCAGGACTGATTTGAATGAATTTCTGTGCTTTGGTGATAGATAAAATACTAATTCATACTTTGGCAACACATACTTCAATCAAAGCAATTGACACACAATTCATAAAGTGAAACAGTGGAAAAAGTGATTACCCCAAGATGAGGAGCCTGCTAACTGAGAGTCTTTCATGTGCCTCTTCACAGGAAATGAGAACTCAGGTACAGAATCATATATTAAAAGAAAAAAAAAATCACCTCATGACCCTTATTACAGCTAAAATGCCTTTTTAAGAGAAAGACAAAGAGAAAAATGGTCAAATGAAAACTTATATCTTATTTATTTCAATTTCAAAATAAGAAAAAAATAATTTCTGTTTCAATATAAATTACATTCACATCTCTTTCTGCAGTATGGAGTTCATGAGCAAGGAAAAGATAAGAAAAAGAAGAAACTTCATTTATGCAGTCTACCATATATGATTGCTCAAGTAAGTTGAAGTAGGTTTGTGTTTGTAGATACACTAATAAAATGCTTCAAAATGAAGTGCAGCAGCAATATAATATGTCAAAATGGCTTTTTCAGAAGATTCAAGCATCATGTGTACTTTGTCAGACCTGCCTTTCTTCGTAATCCCTCCTATTACTGGGTCATCAGATTAGAAATTGTCAAAGAAATCAAATCTGTAAGAGCTGTCAAATTTAAAAAAAAAAAATCCTTGAGCTGAATTCTTTGTTTGTCTGAAACACCATGGCATAAAAAATAAGAACTGCCAAAGCACTGCCAGCTTTTAGAGAAAATTAAGGTGTCAGCAGAAAGAAATCTGTTATCAATAAAATTTCCATACTAAAAACACAGGATGTGTTTTCAAACAGTGGCACTTTAGATATTCATAAATAAAAGGTAGTTTTCCTTTCTTAAAAATGTTTCTTGTTGTGGCTCATTTCATTGTTATAAACTCATTGATGTGCAGTCATTTCATTGCAGTTCTTGTCAGAAAGTTCAGCAGCTTGCTGTTACTCTGGGCTTTCTTGGCATCAGTGACAATTTCCACAGCCCCCTGCAAGTTCAGTTATCAGCAGCTAACTTGGCATCTTCAGCCCTAAACAAAAGGTTTTTTTCTGTGCAGACAGCAGACAATTGCAGTCATGCCAAAATATTGGCTTAGTTTATTCAGACTATTCGTTTAACATTAAGACAAAAAACTCAAGCGGAGGATGTCTTTGAGTTTGGCAGTGGCATAATTAAGATTTTTAGAGCAATATAAATTTGTCTCTTTATATGTTATACAATAAGAAGCTGTTTTTAATTGCATAATAGACTCAGCCTTCACCTCATTCTGAGGGTTCATCCATTGGGCTCCTACTCCAGCTTACTTAGCCACTCTTTCTCCTTGTTGTCAATGTCTAGGCATGGGTTTTCAATGTTGAATATTCTAATAAATGTTGCTTTTGCATTTCATTTCACGGACTTCTACAGTGCCTTCCAAGACAGCAGGGAAAATAAAATTGAAAGAGGTACCTGATATGCCCATTGCTAGATGTGTGATATGCAGGAAAATCCAGATCTTCGACAAGCAAGCGATGGGGCTTTCTTAATCCAGAATTAATCTTTGATTATCTTGCCCAACTGACAAAGACTTCCTCAACAGATGTAACTAAATTGTTTCTTTTCAATGTGATTTTAAAATGAAATGTATAGGCATAAACTAAAACATTGTGTGTTGCTTGTTTGGGTTCTTTTTCTCCTTGAGGTTGTATAATTATTTTGAGTACTTGAATACTTTCCATTCAAGTTGTACTTATATAGTAATGCTATTAGGAGATACATTTTATATAGTAATGTTATATATTTCAAAACACTAGTTAAAGGAAATGTCTATCACAAGAAATGTTTGTGTTTATGGCTCTAATTTTGGCAAAAATATAATTGATGGTGACCCAGACTTATGAGAAACATTAGAAAAGTTTAAGAGGGAACCTTACTAACACCATTATTGATCAGTTTTGGCTACGATATGTCTCTTCGCTGCAACAGCTACCCAGCAGTCCCTTATTCTGAGTTTTGCTTTATTCCTCAACTCTAGACAATCGAGTACATTCCATGGTTTTTTGCTGGTGAATATTTATGTACTTGCATGTGATCTGTGTTTCCCTTTCAGATTTCCTAATTTCAGAGTGTTTTGTAGTATTATCCTGTGAACTGAACGCTAAAGTAATTTTTGTATTTAAGATGGATAATTTGTGATGGAACACTGCTTTGAAGAACCAGATTTGGATTGGTATTTTTGCATGTGTGGTTTTCTATTGACTCCAAAATCATTCTGACTGGTATCAATATGTTATTTATAAGGTGAACTATATTTGGCCAGCAGCCTTAGAAATGTCCCTGTATTTAAAAACCTCCACATCTGTTATACTAACCCATCACTTTATCCTAGATACCTAGCCTGAACAACAACCTGAACAAGGAATACTCTACTGTTCCCGCACAGGAATCCAACCCTGAGCTCTAGCACTTTGCATCCTGAGGAAAACGTTCAGGAAGATGGAGTTGAATAGGTGATTAAGTCTAGGCTCGTGCTGGGAGTTGCATAATAAACATTAAAAACCCTGTCAGAGAGTGGACTAAGAGTATGCCAGGGTAGGCCTAATGTAATAATGAAGTCAAGAAGCCTGATAAGTTTCTGTAAGTTAATACCTTTTAAATAAGCATTTTTTCCTTGAAATATTTGCTTCCATGTTCATGCATTTAAATGTATGAATGATTAAAATGAAAAAAAGGGAGGATGCTTGTGGGATTGCATCCATCTAGCAGACTGTATTCAATCTCATAATCCCAAAGCCTTGCATTGCCTCTCCATCCACTTATGCTCACACAAGGTTAAAAAAAAACAAAAACCAACACATAGCTAGAATAATCTGATTATCACCTTGGATTTTTTTTTTTTTTTTAGTCAAATTGTTCTATCAACAAGTATGCAGTATTCCCAAGTTTAGAACTTACATTCTGTATTCTAAAAATAATTTCTGGAAATGTTTTGACCTGTAGTACACAATTTTGATCAGAGAACCAGATATTTTAACAATTTCACTAACCATGTATATTAAATGTGTTTCAGCTGCAGAGTGGACAGGAGATTTTTGCCATTTGAAGAGCTGGAAAGTTTTTTTATTGAATAATGCATGTTATAAAGTCATAATGTTTTTAATATGTTTCTTCTAAAGGTTACATATATTTTCTCTTATTTCTGAGTAAATTTTTTTGCTATAGGTGCTGCACTCAGGGAAGTTTAGGAAGTTTACTGTGTGCAAGGTGCTCTTGAGAGAAGATAACTCATTTCGGACTTATTTAAAATGTATCGAATAAGACGATTGCTTACCAACTGGAAATATTACAAATTTTACTTCTACAGCAGAGTATTCCTGTTAGGCCTCTCTGCCTGTCAACACTATACATTCTTATGACCACTTTCATTTTATCTTTATAAGCATAACCAACTATATCAAGTACGGTGGCAAAAGTATTTAAAGAACAGTGGTGAGGAGGAAAAAAGTCTATCTTAAAACTAGCATTTTCTGCCACTCAGAAAAACCACAAAAACAAACAAACAAGTAAAGCCTCCATTAAATCTACCTACTGTCCTTCTTTAACTTGATATGAGACAGTTATTTATTGGTATAAAAACAATTGTGACTTTGACATCTTGAAATTTCTCGACTCTGAGCCCTCCAAAAATATCCAGTATTTGAACTACAGTTTAATGTTAGTTACATCCTTTCTTCTTTTTGCCAGTGGTTGTTACTAATTAAGTAGGAAAGGAAAATTGAAAGCATGATTGTCCACTCTTTCAAATATGAAATTTTCTGAATCTTCATCAGTCTGTAAGTATTGAATGTGTGCCATGTGGTTCTTTTTGGTGTCTTTGATGAAGAAGAATTGTTTGAGAATAAAACTCCAAAACTGAATAAAAATGATCAGTTGTGAAAAAGTGACATAAAAGAGAATAGAACCTTAAATCTACAATCTTCTTGTAAATGTTTTATAATTTATAGAGAAGTGGTAGTGCCACTTGTAATAACATTCACTTGGACTTTCTGTCTTTTGCAGTCCTTTGTTTCATTTTCCTCCATTATTGCTCATTCTTGTACCTCATCCCATCCAATGAGTAACTGATTGTTGGAGGGGATAAATATTGTTTTCCATTTACTTTTTCTAGTCATGCCACTATGTTTTTGCCTGTTCTGTCAATACAACTTTAATCCTGAAAAAAATCAGTTATACTCCAAATGAGAAAATTAATTACACGTGCAATAAATAAAGATTTTTGCTCATTTCCTTGGCTGTTCAGGGACTGGATGGTTCTGTGAAGCCACAAAAGGCTGCACTTCATTTGTTTAAAATAAGATAGTCATGTCCCAGTGTGGTGGGTTGCCCCTGGCTTGGTGGCAGGTACCCACAAATCCACTCTATCACCCCCCTTCTTAGAGAGGCACGGGAGAGAAAGTAATGTGGAAAATGACTTATAGGTTGAATTAAGGCAGTTTACTAAAGCAAAAGCAAAGGTTTGTGGGTGCACAAGCAAAGAGAAAAAGCCAATCATTTTATTTTCCACTTCCCATCAGCAAGCAATGTC
>WEKY01016312.1:0-17119 GCA_013390045.1 Picathartes gymnocephalus | reverse complement strand
GATGATGATAATGATAATGATAAGAGTAATAATGATAATAATAATACTAATACCGTCACTACCTTATGTACTCACACCTTATATACTCACTGAAGCATAAAACCATAATATATTTACCAAGAAAATGTCAAAGTGCTGCTGAACGAGAAGTAGGTAATTGACTTCACAGGCCAGTCACAAATTTTATGCTGCATGTCATTCATCACCTGTATTTTCTTTATTAGTGAGAAGACCTTTGGAACAAACCCTTCTCTTCCTGAAGAAATTAAGTGCTCAATATATTGATATAAAAACAATAAGTCAAATATGTTAAGAGAAGTTTAAAGGAAGTACTGAACTTCTTGTAAATATCAATGTGATACCTAACACATAACTTCTTATTTAGCTGAATTATTTTAGCCAATTGCAGTGTTTTAAATATTCTGCAAGAAATTTATTGTTATAAATGTCACTTTCTTGTAATTGAACTTAAAACCAAGTTTAATTTTCATGTTAGCATGATTAAACATGAATTTAGAAATTCACAGCATGGTATGAATATAGAACAAGACACAAGTAGTCCATGTCTTCTTGTGCTGACAAAAGAGTGGGGAAACATCACAGTCTGGCAATTCATGCCAGCAGATCCATGAGGTAATAGCAAATAGCTGTTAATCACTGCCTCATTCTCTGTTCACAAGCATGGTGTTTAGTTAATTAGAAGCAAATGAACTAAACAATAAAGTGTGAAATTATACACAAATGTTGAGATTATTTTGTTCCTAAATTTCTCTAATGGAGAAGTAACGTATGCCATAATAAAGTGAGATATCATGCTTATGGACAAATGGAATTTACTAAGACATGAAAATAATATTTTGCAGCAATTTGACAAGTTTTCTTTAGGAAAGTCAGCATTAATCTCCAAATGCTAAAAGAACAGTGTAACTTTTCTGGTATTTTTGAGCACTCCCAGTTTGTCCCAGCTGCTTAACTGAATTTCCTTCCAGATTAGATTAGATCCACAGTTATCAGTCTCTACTATTTTAACACAAATATCTCATTGCCAATGGCAATACCATACCTCAAAGAGGTATGGTATTTCAGAGTACACATTTTACACTTTTGTTAGTTAATATAAGAAGAGAGGAATGAAAAAGCGAACAAAGCCTTCAGAAATCACTAATGAAGCTACTGACATGCAGTATTTACTGACCTTAGTATAAGCATTGAAATTTTTGCCCTTAATGGAGAAGAAATTAAGCCAAAGTATTTTTTCTATTGGTTCATCCATTGCAGAATGCACTGCCAAGATTTTTTTAGCAAATAATAATTGTAGCAACCTTGTTAACAGTGGCGATATTTTAATATCATCGAGAAGAGGAATTGTTTGAGAAAACTAATCTGACTGAAGTTAGCCACATTCTAAATCTGAGTATGTTCTGTATATGTGAATCATGGAATCATAGAATCAGTAAGGCTTGAGTTACTGATCCCCCTGTCACTAGCATGGATACCTTCCACCAGATCAGGTTGCTCAGAGCCCCATACAGCTGGCTCTTGGACATATCCAAAGATGGGGCACCCTCACCCCCATGGTAAAGGACTTCTGCCTAATGTCTAGTCAAAACATACTCTGTTTCTGTTTGAAGCCATTCCCCTTTGACATGTCACTACAGGCTCTTGTAAGAAGTCTCTCTCCATCTTTCTTATAGGCTCCTTTCAGAGTCTGGAAGGGCCACAATCAGGTCACCCCAAAGCCTTCTCTTTTCCAGTTTCAATTCTTTCTGCCTCTCTCACTGCCTCTCCATCCCTCTAATCATTTTTGTGGCTGCCTTTGGACTCACTCCAACAGCTCCATGTCCTTCCTGTTCTGGATGCAGCACTGCAGTTGGGGTCTCACCAGAGCACAGCAGAGCAGAGCAGAGCAACAACTATCCAATCCATTCCTTACTCACCTAACAGTCCACCCATCAAATCCTTCTCTCTCTAATTCAGGGAGCAAGATGTTGTGGGAGGATGTCCTCACACTCACAGAGCTCCAGAGAAAGAAAAGCACACAGTCAGATCCTTGTTATCTAACCTGAACATGGCACTGCAAGGAGGTGACATGCTGCACAGAAGGTGACCGGCTTGTGGCAAAGGGCCTTGAACAGACTCTGCCACTCCATGCTTCACATCTTTCAATGGTCCGTTCTGATTACAGAGGACTGCACAGTCCTTTATTCCAACAGAAGAGAGCAACAGAATGGCAGTACTGGGCTCTGCTTCAGCAGTGACCTACAGCAAATAGAGACAACGGAAGCAGAAGAACAAAGGCCATCCCTTGTTTCAGGGTCTCAGGGAACAAGGAGGGTGGATATAAATTGTACTACTTCTGTGATGGTTCTCACCAAGAGGATCACACGTCTTCAGGGCAGGGGACACCAGCAGCTGAATCCTCATCAACTTTGCCATTAAGAGCACAAGAAGATATCTGTGGATGACAATTTTGAGACAAAGGCTGACAGGATGTAAATTATTACCTTTTTATACAGCTTACAAGATGTGTTAAGAAGATGCCCTCAGGGAAGGGGAGTAAGCAATAGGATGCAGATATAGTAATAGCTTGTGTTTTAGGAAAGGGTGGGATAGCCCCAGAGTTACAGCAGGTTCGTGCTTATATGAAATTCAGTTTTGTAATATTTCCAGACTTTTGCCTTGGGCCAACCTAATTTGAAATCTAGGGATATCACTTTAACTCATGTGCACTCTTTCCAGAGAACGAATAGCCAATATTTATTTTAATTTTGATCGCTGGGATGGAAATTTCTAAAGTGTAACAGCCACACCCTATTACTCAGTGAGAGGTCTACCCAGAAAACCCATGGTATTTTCTCTGAGGCGTTAGCATAGCAATTTTAGTTAATTTTATCATCATCTGTGAAAAGAAGCTGAAACTTTTAAGGTCCAAAAGGTATCCTGGCCACTTAAGTAAGCTCCAGAGATGCATCAGCTGAAGTGCAACTGAAAATCTAATGCTTTATAAATTGCATCCAAAATTCGAGTTTTACATCATTTCTAACAAAACAAGTTTCTCTATGTTACAGTTTCACTGTAAAATATAAAATTTCATTTTCTTGGCTTTTAGATCCTTTTATAGAAAAGTGAAAGTATACCTCATGAAATTTCCATACACATTACACTCTATCCATGAAAATTTCATATGATGAAACCAATAAATAATCTGTATTCAGAAATAGTTATGCACCATCCATTTTCTCAGTGATTTCTCTAGGACCTAGGACTTTTGAATATGAAAGCAACTACTGAGTGCCCACACTAAGGTTTTGAAGCCTTGCTATCCAGTTTTTAAAACCTTGGTCAGAGCTTTTAAACTGATATACCATTACAGATTAATTATATTTAATTTCTGAGACATCACTGCAAAATTCAGAACAGTGGACTTCCAAAAATCAGGAAGCGAAAGATTTTTGGTGAGAAAGAGAACCTTAAAAGCCATTGCATAGGTGAAAGAATAAATATTAAAAGGCATCAGTCAATGTTACAGCTGCATGCAGGAGAGCCTTAGCTGAAACCACGAGGTTTAAACTGCTTTAAATAATTTGAAAATATCAAACCCGGTTTCTTCAATCTGCCTGTCATGGATAAATGGTCTACTGAAATCAAGCTGTAACTTCACAGACACACTGATCAAGCTAAGCTGATGCTGCCTTGGAAGTCCCATCTTCCTCCTCACCTCATGACTTGAATGTGAGCAGATATTTGTAAAAACAAATCCCTGCTTTTCAACCAGTGGTCTGACTTGCTACTTAGGAAGAAAGGGATGAGCAGCCAAGAAAAGAGAGTGTTTTGGTACACTTTCAGCAGTAGTGACAACTTGTCTTATATGCTAAATTATGGCCTCAGCAATTTTTGGGATAGCCACAGCTCACTCTGATGCAGAGCTAGAGTGCTTCATTAGGCAATTGACTGTTTGTCTGCTTCAGTAAAAGAACTCTGTATCCAAATGTTCATCCACTTCTCTCAGTGATATTAACTGCTCTCAGCCCAGATGCTCCACAACTTTTGCTTGTCACAGCTAGAAAATGTAGTTTCAGACTCTTGGCAAAAGTTGGGTTTCAAACTTCAGAGATCTAAACTCTGTATTTTTATTTCATATTAAAAAAGAAAAAAGTCATTATTTTAAATGAGAATGTGTATTATTATTTTTCAACCACATTCAACTAAAAAAAATAGCTGCAGGGGACTCTAAAAGGCACTCACTTTCAGGCAGAGGTAAAAACTGCTAAAAAAATACTGGTCCCAAAAATGAATGGTCCAGGAAGTCATGAATCTGCAAAGACAAATAAGTATAATACAAACTATTTTGCAATGTTATATGTAGCAGGTTCTACACATAACATTTCCATAGTAATATAAAACCATTCATAAATGATGGAGAAAAGCATGTCATCAGGGGTTTTTTGAAAAATTAATATTGACAATATTTGTAAAGAAAATTTCTGTAATACTCAGATTTGTAGTGCTGTTGAATACTCATTCAAGTTTACCTGAGCAACTCTGCTTTAACATCTGTCAACTTGATAGTTGTGTGAAAGTGGTTTTTTACTACCTTTCCTCTCCACCCTTTACACCTTCCTTATTTTGCATGTGGTGGCTTCCAAACACTTCTTTTCCTTTTCCTTTCTTTTTAATCTCCCAATATGAACACAGACAATTGAATAAGTTTAAAAAAAAACCCAGACAAACAGATCTTCTTTCTGCTCAAGAAATTTGGAGAAGTATAAAGTGTTTTGGCTTTTTTTCTATGAATCTGTCTTTATATGAGAAACAGTGAATTGGTTGTGCTGGAGAATTGCTGTAGGAGAATTCTTTTCCCTACAGAGGTAGTCTCGGGCCAGTGCAGAGGTGGGACTATGTCTCTTCTCCCAGGAAATGAATGTCAGTGGGGGGCCAGGGGAGCAATAGTCCCTGGTCCGTAAGTAAATATTGTTAGGTGAATAACAATTACAGTATATAAAATACTAAATATTGAGCAGTGTTAGTGAGGCACAGTCAGACACCTGGGAAAGACTTTGTGTAGAAGAAGGTCAGATCTTCAGGGAGGCAAAAATGGATTGTTATAGAAACAGAAGACATGAACTACTCATCTTGTACATCTGAAAGAGGCAGGGGACTGTTAGCTCCTGCTACCTGTTAGCAGCAGGTGGCTTAGTGCCTTCTCTGAATGTGTCTGAGTGTCCCCTAAATGCAAGCTGATGAGGAGACTTCTGTAGAGAAGCTGCTCTGCAGAAATGCACAGAGTGGTTGGAGAGGCTTCCTTAGAAAGGGATTTTGGCACTGGCATCTTTATCATGACAAACCAAAATTAACCCCTCTCCCCTTTGTGTGTACTGTTCAAATTTCCCTCTGGACCACCTAAAGCTGAACTCTTCTCTGGCTTCAGGTCTTCTGTTCTCTTACAACTGCTGCAGCTGCTACTACACCCATTTGTGAATTTGTTGGAGCTATTGACATCACAAGGCCTGAAGTGGGTATTGGTAGATAAAGAAGGACCTAGTATTTTCTTTCACATCTTAAATAATTGAGAGATGATTATTTGATTTACATAAAACATATTTGAGAATTCAAGCTTACATATTTTCTACTTACTGGTAATATAACTTCTTAAACAGTTGCATCAAACAAGTGCATCATTAGTCATTTCCTTTTAAAAAAATTTTTAAAGAGATAAATCCAGACAATAACAAAAATTATAATAAAAATTATTATACTCTTTACTTTGAATGTCACCCCATCTCTCTGTAGGAAAAACAGAGATGAAGCCTTGTTCTGCTTCTGAGTCTAGTCTAGATTCTGCACTTGAGTGTAGGTGACCATCAGTGAGGCTGCTTCATGCTGATTTAGATGACTCAAGCTGAGTTTCTGAGCCCCAAGCATTGACAGTGGCTCAGACTTCACCTGGAACAGGATCCAGTGAGTTATGACAAAGGCATCAAGCTCATCTATTATTTGGTACCTACCAAAAATCCAGCAATCAATGCCTTTGTCAAAGTCTTTGCATGGTCACTGCACTTTGAACATGAGTGTCATTTGGGGAATGGTGTAGCTGAAAGGTAAGGGTGGTATGAGAATGTACTGCATTAATCTTTTTTTCCCCCTTGCCTGCTGAAACAAGTTTTCCAGTGGAGGTATTTCCTTATAAGAAGAACTCTGAACATATGGAACATATGGTAAATCTACAGGATACTATTTAGGATTTTATTTCTAATTAAATTTAAGCAGTGTTTGAGACTAAATCTCATTATTAGCTAACAGGATTTGTCAATTAAACTTATGTACCTTGGAAACATTTTCTCCATTAAACTATAGTCTTTGTACATCGCTAATTTATTCATGTATCTTGAATTTTTTTAGGGGTGTTCCTAACCAACCATATTTTTAGCAGCATTGTAAATTTATGCATTAAAGTTATTCATTTAAGGGTTGTTTTAATGTGTTGGACTATCCTATCACCGACCTGCGTTTTCATTTGGTTTTGGTTCTGTCCCCTCATTAAACATTCTTTAAGAGGATTTCACTTTAGTTAGAGTATTTAAATTACTGTGCAATAAATCTATTTTTTAATGAGTTTATTCCTGTTTTAAGGTATTAATTAAAGCAGGTTGTGGAAGAAGTAGATACAGTAAATGGATAAAGTAGTGTCCAGGCAAAAGGTTAAGGATTTGCTGTCATTATACAGAATGAAAATCTTTCTGGAGACACCTCATTAATGGAAAAACCTTTCTCTCTTACATGCACCAACAAGAAGTTCATTACTCAGTGAACTTCTGCTTATCAGGGATTATTAGTTGTTTGTTTTTTTTCTTTTAGAGAGACTTTATCCTCTAGTAACTAGCACATCCATGCCTGTGGTATGATGTTGGCTTAGCTGTGTGAAATAGTAATGGATTCAGGCAGTTTAGCCCACGAATTTCCTTACTGAAAAGAGTGGAGAGGCTGTAAAAGTAAAGGACAACATCAGTGGAGTATTTCACATTCATAGTGAAAAAAAAATCTTGCAAATTTAATTCACAGACTGGGAATGGAAATGTCATTGCCTTGCTCAGAGGGTTAATCACTTTCTAATTTAAACTGGCAAATTTTTTAATGACACTGTGAAATTAACAGCATTTTATTGTGTTAATTATCTGCAGGACACTACATCATTACTTCTAATAAATGTAAATGTGATTGCCTCTCCTAGGACAATATAGAGACAAGGTGAGGTTTTATTGGCTATTTACTCGATTTCAGACAAATTTTACCCCCTCACCCTACCGCCATGTAACACATATTCAATATGGTTTAGTGCACTACCTTCTCTTCTGTGCATTTTAGTCAATAAAGTATATAGGGGTATTTTAAAGGTCATTATAGCTCCTTGCTCACTCCGGATAATTTTCACTTAAGGCTTGTGCTAAAAATCATGTCAACTGTATTTGAACTAGGATGTAGGACTGTAGAGTTTAACTATATCAATAATTAGATATTCAGCCTTTTTGACAGGCCCTTAATGCCTACTAGCACATGCCTTTGTCAAAACAGACAGGAGAGTGCTTTTCCAGTAGGTGTGTCACTCAGCATGCTTGATGCTGCAATATTAGGCAATGCAACAAATTACATAAGAGGCATTAACAAAGCTTTACAGAGAAGCAAAAAAGTAGAGTGTTCTTCTTTGGTAGAAAACTCTTTTCGATCAAAGATATATGAAACTATCAGACAACAGAAAATACAGGTTTCACGCCCATAATGTGCAAAATTCAAAATTCACCATTGCAAAACTACAGTCAGAGTTCTTTCTTTGGTGTATTTGTTTGGCATGGCCTGATTTTTGATAGCAGGGGGTCCACAGAAGTGCCTCCTGTGAAAAGCTCCTGGAAGCTTCCACCACGTCCAGCAGAGCCAATCCCTGATGGCTCTGAGGATGGACATACTGCTGGCCAAAGCTGGGGCAATGAGAGATGGTGGTAACACCTCTGTGATGACATATTTAAGAAGAAAATCAAAACAAAGTGGGCACGTGCAATTTTTTCTTCTAGTCAGAGAAGAGGAGGAGGTGAGAACGTATCAGGGAAACAAGACGGAGACACCGAGGTCAGTAGAGAAGGAGGGGGAGGAGCTGCTCCAGGCGCCGGAGCCGAGATTCCCCTGCAGGCCGTGGTGAGACCGTGTTGAGGGAGCCGNCGGGGGAGGCAGAGATCCACCCGCAGCCCATGGGGATCCACGGGGGATGCAGAGATCCACCCGCGGCCCCTGGGGATTCACGGGGGATGCAGAGATCCACCCGCGGCCCCTGGGGATCCACGGGAGATGCAGAGATCCACCCGCAGCCCGTGGGGATCCCCGGGGGATGCAGAGATCCACCCGCAGGCCGTGGGGATCCCCGGGGGATGCAGAGATCCACCCGCAGGCCGTGGGGATCCCCGGGGGAGGCCGAGATCCACCCGCAGGCCGTGGGGATCCCCGGGGGAGACAGAGAGATCCACCCGCAGGCCGTGTCGGAGGTGCCCATGGCGGAGCGGGTGGGTGCCTGGAGGAGGCTGTGATCCAGTGGGAGACCCGGTGGAGAGAGAGGGCTCTGCTGCCAGGCTGGAGCAGCCTGTCCTTGGAGGACTGCACCCCGTGGAAAAGTGACCCATGCCTCAATAGCTTTGGGAGGACTGTCTGCCCGTGGGTGGGACTCACGTTGCAGCAGTTTTGGCAGGGCTGCTACTCGTGAAGTTCACAGAGAACTGTCTCCCGTGGGAGAGACCCCACGGCCTCACAGGGGAAGGACTCCTCCCCCAGAGCCGCGGAAGAAAATCTCGGGTGATGAACTGCCATGCCCTGTCTCCCTGCACTGTCGGTAGGAAGAAGGGAGGGGCTGGGGGGAAAAAGGTGTTTTAAGGGCTTATTTTACTTCTCATTATCCTCCTCTGATTCTGTTAGTAATAAATTTGCAACTTATGTTGAGCCTGTTTTGCCTTTGAACTGTTTCTCCCGGTCCTTACCTCGCTCATGAAGCGTTCGTTAACTTTTTTTCCCCTCTCTCCTCTGCTCAGCTGTGTCAGGGGACAGTGAGCAAGTGACTCTAGTGGGTGCCTGGCGTTGCGCCTGTGTCAAACCACGGCACCTGGGTATACATTTTTCTTCATCTATCTATTTATCTACCTACATACCTATCTATCCATCTGTCTGTTACAGTAGGTAGGTGATCTGATTTTTTTTTTTTTAATGTATCTTTGCCATTGCATCAAGATCCACACTGCTAATCTCTTTTGTAAGGATGGATCATTTCAAAGGAGAGGCCAGTATTTCCATGGTAGGATTTCAAGATATTTGAAGATGTTTCTGAACTTTTAAATGTTTATCTGATCGTTCTTGCTACTATTATTTTCAATTTTTATGGAGAATAGCTGGGGAAGAGAAATAAAGTCAGAAACAAGAAATCCACTGATCACAGAATAGGAGAGTGCATTGCTAGCATAGACCCTAGAAGAGCTTGGTGTTTTTCTGAACCACAATCACTTCCCTCCAAATTGTAATCTTCAGTGATGTCACTGAAAAATCACTGCATAATTTGGCCTGCACACTTGCTACACTGTGAGCAAGACACCTCTGAACACAGATCCTATCCAGCCTAAGACTTGAATCTGCTGTCTACTAATGATACTCATGATGGCTTTATTGATTGCATGTGATAATAGTGGCTGGTCATGGATCTTTGGTGATCTCTCTCTTCTTAGGTGTCATTACATAGGCAAGCATTTCCCAAGTTGCCATGCTGTTTAGGGGGCATGCATCCAGATGGCTTCTGGCTCACCATAACCACTTCTTCAGAAATAACCTCCTTAAGCCTTTTCCCCTTGAAAGCATCTGTAAGTGGTTGAAGGTCATGATTGTTCACTCCCAGATCAATATACCATTAAATTGTGACAGAAAGCACTACCACACTATTAAGTCTCCAGTCATACCCTCAATAATTCCGATAAAATGATGAACTATTTTAACCTCACAATGGCTGTGAACAGTAGCTTGAAAACATATCCCAGTAAGACAGTATTGAGATAAACCGTGTGGAAATCCTGCCTTTCAGATATTATTACCGTAAGCGATTCACCTTGTTTGCTTTGCACCCTTGTCTGTATTAAATCAGAGTCACACACCACTTGAAAATCAGGTTGTGCACAAGACTCAGCAGAGGCTGTTTTGTTAAGGTCTCCCAGTCCTAGCAGAAATACCTGTTAGTCTAAGGCTCCCTGTAACTGAACTACCTTCTTCTAAGTAAAGAAGAAGTGATGTGTCTCTTTAACAGCTCAAGGTATCTTGGAGTAAAGTGGGATTTTGAGTGAACAAGACACCACTAAGTGGAAAAGTGCCATAACTTCACTCACGTGACAAAACCTATTGTGACTGACACAAAAGGAAATGTAAATTAGTTGCATTCATTATCTCTCCCCTTCACCCCATACTAAAATGCAGCATATTGGACAAGATATTGCAGCATATTGGGCAGCCCACTGTAAATGCAGCTTTATTAAATAAGTCCCTAAAAGAGCAAACAAACACCTGAAAACTTCTGGTATTCTGGCGGTTGACTAATAGCCCACGCCTTATCTATTTTGGCCATCAGCCCTCCCTAGCCAGATCTCCCTTGATATGTTACTGGCCTAAATATATGAAAAATAGGAAACAACAAAGCTTCAGGTCAATTAAGGCTTCTACTAGTGGATATGTAATGAAGGAACCTAGAATCTCTTGGCTGTATCCTAGATACCGTACCAAATACTTTAATTAGGAAAAGAGACCCTGTTTTAACGGGACTAATAACCTCATCTAATTTGTCTTCAGGGGTTTTTTAGATGATGGGAAGAGGCAGTATTTAATTTCATTTGCACTTCTTTGACATTTCTAGTATTCCAGGTCATCAGTCTTTTGTAACACTACAATGCTGAGATTTTCTGGAGCATTCAAGCCCTCCTGTTAGGTAAGGTACAGTTCCTGAGGAAGAGGAGAGAAGAAAGAAATCTAAAATAGCTTTTTGCAATTCCATATAAGCAGCAATTGAGAGATGGGATAAATGCACTTTCCACTTTCTCCAGTGTAAGAGAAGGCACCAGAGCTGGCCACAAGCAGAAGGTCTGCACCCTCTGTCGGCATACCTTGGTGAAGAGATTGATAGAATTTGTTAACCTGAACTCTAATCAACATTTCAGCTCAAGGTTTTCCCCCTTTTTCTTAATACACAATGGCTTATTTAGCACTCAAATTGACAAATGAACCCAGAATTAAACAACACATATGACAAAAAGTAAAATTATTTATGGTAATTATTATCCACTGTCATAGCGTTGATATGCCTAATGCAATTGCTGGGCTTTGAATTTCCTGTACAACCTTGCATTTAAAACTATTTAAATGGATAAAAGTACTAGTGCCAAGGATGCTTCGTGTCTGCCTGTATAGTAGCCTCTATACTATCTTCTGGTATTCTAAATTAATTTCTATTTTGCAAAGTCCTCTTGAAATCTCTCATCAGGATGTCAAGTCAAGTATCTGGCATTGGATTATTTCTACGAGGAAAGCTTTGTCTACAGTATTAGCAACCAAATTGCACAGCAGTTTGCAGCACTAGCTAATACTTCTCCAATGCATGCATAAAGCTGTTTTTAAACGACTTGTTTACTTGTCCTTTCTTTCAATCAGCACAAGCAGCTGATGGTGAATGAGAACTTAAAAGAGTAAGTTTATGTCACTATTTATTTGTATGAACAACCATATGTTAATACTTGCCTAAAAAGAGAAAAATACTTATGCCTGAGAACTGATATACCAATTTAGCTGAATCAATTTGTTTTTTTCATAAACAAAATAAATAAACAAATGCTAAGTGCTGTTCTTATAGTATATTTCTGCAGGTTTCAAGTAATGGAAGTTGGAGTTTAAAAACTTCAGTGGAACCTTAATATAAGTGGTGTCATTGGCTAATACAGGAAAAAATTACTGCTTTACATTCCTCAAGATTTAAGGTTTATTTTACAGGAAGACTTTTTTCACTAATATTGGGAAATGAAAATATATCAGAGGTACTACTTTGTACCATGCATGCAAACCATAGCACAATAGACTTAGTACCTATAAAGCAATTGTGTCAGCACTCTTTTTTCTGCAGTCATGGGCCCTCCCTCTACTTGTATCCATGCTTTATTGTAGATTTCTACATTTGAGTCTTGGTTTCAAATAGAAGCCTCTTCCTGTTATGGTCTAAATTAAAAATAAAGAAAATAAATGGACAATGGTGACATACATTTCATTGACGAACAGAGTCCTCTTTTGCTCAGAACATACTATGAGTTCAAACAATATGGTTTTTATGATACACATATACTTTTGGTACAAGGACCCCACCTGGAGTACTGTATCTTGCTCTGGAGCCCTCTGCACAAGAAAGATATGGAACTGTTGGAGGTGCTCCGGAGGAGGGCCACAGAAAAGCTCAAAGAGATAGAACAACTGAGAGAGTTGGGGTTGTTCAGACTGAAGAACAGAAGGCTCTTGAAAGACAATATTGCAGCCTTTCAGTACTGCAAGGGCTTCTAAGAGAGATGGGGACATCCATCCTCCTTTCAGAAGGACCTGTAGTAAACAGGACAAAGGTCATGGGTTTAAGCTAAAAGACACTAGATTCTGACTAGACATAAGGAAGCATCTTTTTACAAGGGAGTGGTGAAACAGTGAAACAGGTTGCCCAGAGAGGTGGTGGATGTGCCATCCCTGGAAAATTTCATGGTCAGGTTGGATGGGACTGTGAGCAAACTTGACCTAGTTGAAGATGTCCCTGCTGTTCACAAGCGGGTTTAAACAGGATGACGTTTAGAAGTCCCTTCTTACTCAAACCATTCTATGGTTCTATGTAGAGCCTGCTACAGCAGAACCAAATAATGATTTGAATACATAGTTTGTTAGCTCCTTACAGCAAAGAATTCTGTGTATAGCTATGCAAACTAATCTTCATTTCCTCAAAAATAAGAGACAGGATGTTTGCATTATTTTTACTGGTTAGACCAAGAATTGCATTTGAGTTCTAGTGTAAAAAGGCTGCTAGATCTGTATTATTTTCTTACGTCTCTGAACTGTGGTAAGGTTGACCATCTCACAAAATGCCAAACTCTGTCGTGTCCAGCTGTAAGCTCTTTGCTGAAAGACCACCACATCTTTTTTTTTTTTTCCCCAGTTTTTCTGGATTTCAAGGTCACAGTCGGGAAGGAAGACTATTTGCTTTTCTTGGCAGAAGATCACAGGTTGCCAGCTTTGTTTCTGCTGTTCTGCAATGAACTACTAAGGGTCAGGTGAAGATGCCTCCTATGCAAAGGTTCTCTTCTATGTCCTGAACCTCTCTTCCTAGAATAGGATGATACATAGCTGGCATCTTTCTCCCCCTCCAAAGAAAAAGGATGCATTAGCAGCTGTAAAAACTAAAAGAACATGAAAAAAAGAAGCACAACAAACTATTACTTTTTGTCAAAAAAAGAGAATAGAATGACAGCCGGCTAGGAAGATTTTCACTAATATATAATGGATGGAAATGAGTAGAAGGGGGTTTAGGACTATTTCTTTTAAACATGGTTTTATTCAATGATATTGCTTTTCAGCTAAGTGAATTCTCATTGAACACCTATTAACAGTAGGCAAACCTCAGTCTTTGCAATTTGCAGTAGTTTTGAAAGCATTTGATGTATAAGTGTCATTGAAAGCAGAGTCAGAGAAAACACTATTCCTTTTCTTTGGTGGTGTGTGCTTTGTTTCAAAAATAAGCAGCAGGTTGATTCTGTGTATTAGGATAGAAGCTTCCATATGCTACCCTTCCAAAACTCAAAGTTCCATTATGTCTGTTGTAGTTGCATAGCATATGTGACCCTGCATCTGTCCATAGAAAAAAAAAAATCTTAAAAATGCAAGAATATACTTTCTTTACTTTTTATCCAAACTTTTCCAAGTTTCATTTTTCATTACATCACTTCTCACTTGATTTTTTATGTCAGTTTTTTACATAAGAAGTGGTGCATGGAAGAAGATATTCTACTGTCATCAGTTGAATATGAAACAATGTCTGCTTTTTATCTTGAGGTTAAAAAAAATCCCATTTTTCAGCTTTTTTTGAGACAAAAATAATTAACATTTTGTCTAGCATTGTTCTGCATCCATAAGTATAGCCTGCTGAAGATGTATAATTTCATAGTCTCATCTGCATTGCTAAACAATATTTGAAACAGAGCATAGTTCCCGTGATATACAATAACACTATCACCCCCTCTCCAAACTGTGAGTAACTTCTTATTTCTGAAAGATTAAAATAATTATTGCAGTTACCTAAAAATCTGCTGACTCAGTACTTGATTTGAATGCTGATTGGATTTCTAATGAGCTAAAAGTGCATTTTGAAAATTGGATATCTCTGAGGAAAGTAATTATCAAAAAATTCATAGCTGTACATACATCAGCTAAGTGCAGAATCCTAACTGGATCGATGCTGCAGCTGGGGATATTTGCAGTTTGATAGTATCACCATGCCACTCTGTTTATTAGAAGTCAAAAGCCTGAGAGGAAAAGTAAGTAGATACCTTTTACAAGTCACTGTGGTCTAACACCCTGTGGGCTTTTTCCTAGCCCATCAAAAATCTAGTGGTACATGGCAAAATTTAGCATGATTAGAAAACTCTCCTCAGTAGAGTGGCAGCTTGGAATTATAGTGAAACAGTAGAAGTTAGGTCCAAAATTCAATTTCCAAACTGTGGAGGAAGGTTAGCTTGATGTCTGTGCTACCCAGTGTTGTATATGGGTGAGCTCACTTAAGAAATTATCCAGATAATCACCCCTTCCCTCATGCCAAATAAAGACCATCCTTGCCATTAAAAGAGCAATCAGTTCCTAACTTGCTCACTGTGGAAAAACAGAAGAGCTGCTGAGTGTGGAACCCAATAATTGTATTTAATAATGAACAAAGTAGCGCACACCTAGCCTACTATCTTTCAGCTTATGCACTTTATGTAGGGACACCTCTAAAATGCAGCCATCTGGGGGCTTGAATGCAGTCTGTTAGGTTACCTATTAAAACTCTTCTTTTTGCTCTAGTCAAATTTGTTGCACTTCTCTGCAATTTTCATCTTTCTGCTGCGTCCTATTGGAAGAAACGGAACCACAGAGAGCTGTCGCAGCTCACCTCCGGGCTGCTCTTTGGCAGCCGGTGGCCACGACCTGCGGGGTTGCCTCTCTTTGGGTCCGCTCGGGTGGATTCTCCTCTGAGTGGACCCCCAAGGCAGTGGCAAGCTAGCCAAGGCCAGGAATGGAGAAAGTTGTTAAAGGCTGCCAGTGGAGGTAAAGACAAGGGGAACTCCAATCCTCAGTTAATCCAAGCTGATTTTATTGCAAGGAGGGTCTGAGGGGATGGAGCCTAGCTGAGAGGTCCTGCACCAAGGAGGTGAGAAGCCAAACAGCCTACACAGCTAAAGGAACATGGATTTAAATAGGAGTAGCAAAAAGGGAGGAGCAGGAGACAACAACCAATGAGAACAGGGCATAGGTGGGTTCTGGGGTAGATAGACATATACAATAACCAGTGGGAGAACAGGGAGGTGGGGTTACATACAACTAAGCCAATAAGGAACTGAACCACAGAGAACTTTCCAGTTGAACAGGCAGGGTTTAGGGAGAGTGACACGGGAGAGAGAGGGGTAACGGAGCAACGGGGGTGGAATTTAGGTGTCTTTCAAACCGGGTTGAACCATATACGGAGGGGGGACAACAACTGGAACAAACTAACTAAACATGAAACTGAAACTGACTACAACACAGAACACTGACTTATAACTTAGTATAATCATATAATAATATTTTGCCATTTTTTTTCTTTACCCCTTCCTCAGTGCAGCCAAAAATGTTTGTTGACACTTTTAAAATTCTTTTTTTTTTTTCAGTTGTCGACAGTCAGTTTAAAATTGCTTGATATTTATTGGCTCAGAATGTTTTCCTTTCACTATGTGCTGCCTTGTGAATTCCTGTACCTGCTATTGTATTGACTAAACACATATGTCTAATCTAAAAAGAAGGTAGAAAACTTAAAATGTCTCCTTCAAGTTAGGCAGATGTGTTAATCAAATGTTTTGGGAATGACTGTTAATCTTCTGAAAGAGAAACTATGAGTGCATGAATGAAAATGCTAATTATTTGTTGTTCACTGTTTTACTGTTTACTCTATTGAGGCAGTACAAAAAATATTACAATCTTTAAAGAACCTGAAATATCACAACTAAGAGTTAGTCATATTAGAGTGTTCCCTTGAATCACTTAACAAACTGAAAATTATTCATGTGAACTATGTAGAAATATAAATATTTATCACAGCAGGCAAAACAAGGATCTGATTGCAAGTAATTCATTAACTGGGTCTTTTCTAAAATACAAAAGTTCTTCTCAAATAGACTGACGAGTTCTACTTTTACCTTCTTATTTGCTTTTTTTTTTCTCTCATTTGAAATTTTAGTCTCAAATTTAAGCATTAGAAGGATAATAGATTAAAATTTACAGTGAGATATTCCAAAAATATGCACTAATTCCCTAAACCTCTCTTTCTTACTTCAGTATAACCATCAGTGATCTTCAAGTAATCAGGTTTTACAAGAATCACACGAACATTACGAAAACTTGGGCCATTTCACTTCATGACCTCAATACTGAAAGACATCTGGCAGAATGCAGTGAGATAAGGGTTAGTGTAAAACACAGATACTAAAGAAAATAGTTGTTCTATGTATTCCACTGATTAAAATATCCCAATGTATGTTTCTCTGAAATGTCTGAGGAAAGTGGATATTCAGACCACATCAGATGGAGGAGGGTGTGTGGACCTCAAATTATGAGAACACTTCTTACTTTTCTGTTTTAATCATAGGAAATCCCGAAGTTGGATGTGAAATAAAAATGCAAACTAGCATGTTATGTTGCACTGTTGGTCACTCACTGCGGATTTGGTAGGAAACAGGATACACACACACACACACACATAAACGCACGGGGTTCATGCAGAAACAGCCTTGTGGTTTATTGTTCTCAGCTCCTC
>WEKY01016303.1:12502-33257 GCA_013390045.1 Picathartes gymnocephalus | reverse complement strand
CCTTCCTTCCCTCCCTCCCTCCATTCCTCCCTCCATTCTTCCCTCCCTCCCTCCATCTCTCTCTCACCATTCTGAAGGGACTGTAGGCAGGCCAAGCTGGGATCGTGTTGATACATACCTCTTCACAGACTGGTGCAATAAATATATTTACAGCCATTTACATGCAGAGCTATCCTATTTCTTCTTCCAGAATGAAAACCTTTATTTCAAGACTTGTGGAACTGCCTCAGGCTGGGATTTGGGGATGATATACACAGTGATAGCTGTCAGAGGTCCTAACCCTACTATTCATGTTGTGATTTTACTTTATGTACTTCTTGACAAGATTAAGTTGAGCATGCTCAGCTGGAGAAAATTGAGTTAAAAACTAGAGTGTAGCGATTACCGTTCTGCAGACTGTGATGGTAACTAACCTCACTAATGACAATGGCAAGTGCTCTTCTTGAGATCTACCTGACAGAATAGTTGTCATCCCAGGAAAGTGAAAGCATATGGATGCCCCAGGTACGTAAGTCGTTTTGTTAAAATAATTTGCACATTTCTTTTCTTCACAGTCACCAGGTATTATGATATCTATATTTAGGTTTTCATTAGCAGCCTCAGGGAAGTAAATATTCCTCCAAATCAGATGATTAATCTCTGCTTGTTTTCAGACTTCCTTCTGACTCTTCTTTTTAATAAAAAATCCCCTGCTTAATTTTGATCAAATTGCATACTTTACACTTTGCTACCTTGCTAATAAGAAATGTTTGTCTGTCCCGGATTTCTCCTATATTTGTGTTGATGGGTGGTGTTTTATAGATCTTTTTACTATCATTTGCACTGAAAGACAAGGATTTTATCTTCAAATCTAAATTTATGTTAAATCAGTTCCTTGCATTTTCTTAACTTTTAAAAATTTATTTCGCTATGCATATAAACTAAAGCAAAGGTATCCACACACTAGCATATAAAAAAATCTACAGAAAAAAATGTAACTAAATACACAGAGTTGGGTACTATACAGAACACCTTTGCATTTAACAATACAAATATCCTGTCTGAAAATCATGTACAAGGAGTCCAAATTATTCTGGGTGAATATTTTTACAGGGTCATAAGGGAGAAGGGTGCTAGCTCTTATTCCTACAGGAAACAGATATATGCATAGATGTTATGTTACCTAGCAACATAGGGCCCTATCTGTTATTTACTCCACTACTCCAATCTTACTATAGTCGATGGGGGAAATATGACACACTTTAGGTGTACTGAGACCTTAATCTCTGGTTCAGCAGGTCAAGATAGGAATGGAAAATGTGTAGTTGTATATTTGGTTCTGGATAAATGTTATGAAAGGCTTACCTCACTGCACATGGCAAGAACCAGTCCCTATTATTAGCTAGTATTTCACATGAGTCAAAAATGTGTTAAAGTCTTTACAGATTACATTAGTAAAAAGAAAACAGAACTCAAAACAAAAATAATTTTAAACCTTACAACCCCAACTGTTGTAATTAAAGTCAGTAACGTACAAAAGATTCTATTGAAGTGGCAGCATGGGATAATAGTGTCCTTTTTTCAGTCTTATAGTACAAGTATCATAGGGAATACACTTGTAAGAAAAGTTATTAATGTTAGGAAACTTGTCAGAGAGTCATAACAGTCACAATTAGGAAAAAATATGCCTACATTTTTACTTTCATAGATAGGGGTATGCTTCCATAGCTCTGACATTGCACAGTTGTTTTTTTTTCTAAGCAAAGATCAATCACTAACCTGTAAAAAGAGAGTACAAAAAGGTTGTGATCCAAAACTTTTTCAAATAAAGCCTTTTCTGTGAGTTGACGAGGGTACGCTTGGCGTAGAGTTTCAGGAAATTCTAATTTCTACATTCCCATGTGCCTGTATCTGTGGGTGTCTTTTGAATGTGGGGAGTTCTTTCTTGATGAAAAAGAGGGTCAATCATTCTGTTGTTTTGGGTCTCCCAAGGATAATGGTGTGGTTTCGTGGGCTTTCAGAGAAACTTGGAAGCTCTCTAATCTTCTGCAAACTGGAAAACTCTCCACAGGCAAAGGCTTCAGCCTAACTGAAGAATCTGTCATTAGTGGAAAAATCCCAATGACTTTGTGTGTACGGTGTGAGTTTAGAGCCTGATCTTCCATCCATGTGAATCATTTGTTTAGGACTGTTTTTTGTTGCTATTGCTGAACAAAATAGTCTAGAGGGTGACCTGGCTGTTCCTCAGATATCAGTCAGACAACATACTGACATGTCTCTTTTTTGGATCCTGACTCAGGCATGTTTAATCAGCAGAAGTTAAAATATAATGGCTACAGTGGGCTATTTAGGGTCTTTAATCCTTTCAAAAGTACTATAGTAAGCTCTGGTGTATTTTATGGCATTGTGTACAAGAAGTGCAGCAAACCTAATCTGAAGCTGGAAATACATTATATGGTTCAAGTGCTTGAGAAAACATTGGGCTCACTGAATTCGAGGACTACCTGAGAAGTAAATCTGTTCTCAGCCCTGAGAAAGGACAATAACTAGCACCAAAAGTATTGCAAAAATTTTAACAGGAGAGCAGAGCAGCTTTGTCACTTTGGTAGATGATGCTGAACACCAAGATAAAATGGGTTATTCTTGAAACCGGCAAAAGCATTGAACCACACCAATAGCCAAAACTGGCTCCCTACATCATGAAAAAAAAGTATATATTATTTAAATAATCTCAATTCAGGTTTAAAAGCAAAAATTTTGAATATTTCGTTTCCCAAAGAAGACAGAATACGTTTCTGTATTTGTAAACTTTTGTAGTAGTTTAATTTTTGTGTGTGTTTCTATCTAAAATTCAAAGCAAAGTAATTTTGGAATGAAAATTTACTTTTCATTGAGAAGTCTCACACTAGGATTTTAAGGTTTAGAAATCTGATCCTCACACACCTTTTTATTTCCTCTAAATTAAATACTGCATGAATCAAAATAATTAGTCGATTATTTCTATTGTTGAGTTGGTGTTTTCTAACAAAAAATTCATAGGAACTTTATTTCCCAAGTGGAACTAGTCATGAGACGCTGAGCTTCTGGCTCTGGCACACTGTTTCCAGGGGACTTCTGGAAGCAACTATATCAGACTGCTATCAATGCTACTCTCTTGTGAGTGTAAACCCTAAGTACTCAATAAGCAAAACAATAAAACTCCTGAAAATGGCTAACACCTGCATCTTAGGGCTTCACTGCCTTGCCTTTCAACAGTAATGCCTTCCCTATTCCTCTTCTTTCTTTCTTGTTATAACATCGTACCTCCCTCATCAGCACAAAAAACAAGGAAGATAATTCTGCCAGGTACCAAATGCCTTTGATTCATATTAAATTGAGGAGAATGAGATCACACAGCAAATCTCCTGAACAGCTGCTGGAGTGACACGGAGGTCCTGTGTACTTTGGAGAGTCAAGCATTGATGTAGCTGCCGTCTCACAGCTCATTTTCTGACAGGCAGGTTTTCAGATCAGGAGAAAGAGTGGCAGTAAGATCTTGCTTTGCTGTACCTCAGCAGCTCCACCAATGCCTGCAGTCAGGGCAATTTATGAGTGCAAAACCTAAGGCTGAATGACAACACTTTAGTTCTTCTTTTCTGCAGTGGACTTTTGCAGCCCCACAGAGTGAGTCCCCTGGAAGTACTAAGTTTTTCTTGGAACTTTTGACCCCCTTTTTTTTTTTTTAAATTAGGAACAGTGTTTTATGTGTTTTATGTAGCATATTTCCTTTTTTTTTTTAAGTGTTCTGGATCACTGTGCAAAAATGCCTGCTGTAGTACTGTCCTTCTAATTGGTAGCCCATGAGGAACTGAAAGAAGCAGCTTAGTGAAAGCAATCAAAATTCCTATAATCCAGGAAATAGAAGGGGAAAGAACCCAAAACAAATACACTTAAGTATCCACAGTGGCAATTAGAGAAGATGACAATAAAAGACAAGAATTATGAGTATCTGTATCACTGTAGTAGGCCTAAATTTTCATCAGCTGTCCTACTATAATTTTTTTTTTTTTTAGTTAAACACTTTGTTAAATCCTTACTACATTAGGAGGATAGGACCTTTCAGAAGGTCATTTTTTTTTCTCAATTATTTCACAAAGAGACTATTATGTAGAGTGGACAGTTAACTAAAAATAATTGAAAATTGCATTTATTTCTCAGGAATTATGAAATTAAAAAGAAAATAAGGTCTGGTTATTCTGCAAATTGAGAAGTGTAACAATGCCCCGAGTTACAGTAATGTGGTCAATTCTTACAGTATAATGAGTTACAATTCAGTGTTTCAGATAAGGTCAGCTGGTAAACTATTTTTATTGTACAGTTTTACAGACCAATATTAACCAAAATCCTGCAAATAAAATCAATATTCTTTGTGCATTTAGTTGGTAAAAGTTGGGAGTAGATGAATCTGTGTTCCAGCCCAGCTAGTGAAGATAATATTTTGTGGATATTGGCTTCTTACTACTACTGTTACCAATATTGATCTTGGCTAACCACTGCAGTACACTGAAATCAATTCTGCTACATTCCTTGGAGTCACCTAAAACTAGAGGACTCCATTGTTGAATCAAGTCCATTGACTTGAAATAGCTTTATTTGCACTGGAATGTTAACAAGACACAGAGATAACACTTGAATGCTAACTAAACACAGAGACAAATAGGGATATTCCCCCTTCTCATGACTCAGAAGCAAACACAAACAGAATCTGGTGGGGTTTGTGATGGAAATAATAGGATCCAAAAGAAAAGGAATCCTTTCCTCTGTGTAGTTTCCTTTACTCCCTAGAGGGAATATGTGGGTCTACATATGAACTGATTTAACTGCAGAAGTGTCATCATTAACCTCCACCAGCCCTGGCTGGTGTTGGGTTTGGTGTGACTTGGTGACAGAGATGTGTTATTTCACTTGAGGTGCCTCATGCCCAAACAGAGAGTATTTTGTAGATAAAGATGATCTAAAACATCCAGTGTGTGAGCATCGAGTCTGTGTTGCTATGAAGTTAGAAGTCATCAAGCATGACCACATGTCCTATCTCAGTTCATTAGCACAGTTTAAATGTTGCTGTTCTTTGTGAGACTTAGCAGTAGTAAGAGTAAAAGTAAGAGTAGTAAGAGACTGTTAAGGAATCATTGTAAAATGTTTGCTTTGGACTGGTTTAGCTCTTAGACAGTCATGCATTTGATTGTCTGTACTGTCCTCTATACTTTTCAAGTGAATCAAGCCGTCAGATAAGAAAATCAGATAGCCCTAAGTCCCTACTCATATGCCAGGAAGTAACCTCATATACTTACTTCTAGTAACGCAATAGAGATCTGCCTCCACTAAAATTTGATGGTGATAGAGTTGATACGTCTCCTTATAGAAAATACATTGTTTTGGACAATTAGGGTTTAATCTAAGGTAGAGTTTAGGGACTATTATTTATGTTATTTTATTAATCTACATGTATTTGTATCATATTTTTCATTAGTATGAATTTGCATACGTAAAATGCTTGAACATACATATGTATATACAAATACATACATAAATACAAATGTATACATAGATATATTTATATATATATACACACATCCAAAAGAGAATCTGTTGAGTTGCTATGTGACCTACTAATAAATATATTTGGTTGCTTTGTTCCTCAAACAGCAGAGTTTACTTTGTTCTGCTCTGTCAAGATCCTTCCTTCATTCACTAATCCACCTTTACCTGTGTCTTAAATCCAACAGGATGTAAAGAGTATTGTACTGGAAATAATTCAGACTACAGATTTAAATCACCAAAAAAAAAAGAAAACATGGCCCTCTTAGATAAAACTAGCCTTCCCAGATAAATGCCTTCTAGTTGTTTTCTTTTTTTTTTTTAATTGTCCCACGTGAATAGCTGTTAAATATTTTTAGAGCATATCCTGTACTTGGTGAATCAAAATTAGTTTATACTTTTGCAATGGGATCTTTAATCTTTCAGAGCTCAAAACCACAACTATCTTCTTCTTCCACAGTGTACATAAAAGATGCCAAAGCACCTCTGATTTCTTAGGATGACTTTCATTGCAGTTTAAAGCAATGTCCCTTTCTAAATAGAATCTTATTAAAATGATCTGCTGGTACAAGTCTTTGTTTTAACATCTGTTCTCTCAGGCTGAATACATCCTTCCACTCTTCTGTCCTAGCTCAGTTGTTTCTTTCTAAAGTCTTTAGGTTAGGTCATGATTATCATGGCATATCCATCCCCTGAGTCTTAAACTGATTAGCTGTCTTCCTATCTAGACCAGTTTGTGTCTCTTACTCTGTCCTGGGATGTTCACTGCCAGTAAAGGGAATGGGATCTCCTGACACCAAAGTTGGCCTCAGAGTAAGGATCAAGTCTACAAGATGTCACTGGGCTGCAAAAATGTTAAACAAAACTCCAAGTAATTTTAATTTCTAGCTTGATACCATTGAGATGTGGTATTCTGCCTGTTTCTTGCAAATGATAAACCATAATTAACTTGTTTATTGATAACTGCCAAATTATTTTGATTACATCTGATGGGATGATGTTGTTTAGCTTTGGTATTTGCATATTTATTTTAACCAGAGGCATCAAAGTTACTTCAAATCTGTTATTAAACTGAGAGGAATACACACTTCTACGCAGATAAACAGACAGGATTCCTATCCTGCTAACAAGTATGTTTTGTTGATACTTACATGTGTATATGTCAGTATTTTTACATATGGGTGAGCAACACAATGTTTCATGTATTTAAAATCTTATTAGATTAATATTACTGTCCCAAACCATACAATTTTTTATATTGCTGTTGTTTTGGTTTTCCTTCCCTCCTTCACTCCTTTCCTCCTTCCTCCTCTGTCTTCTCTCCTCTCTGGCTTTCTCTCTCTTTCACACACCTACTCATTTTCTCTCCTTAACAGACAGAAGGTCACAGGAAGAGGAAAAGTGACAAACAAAGCTCCCACCCAGTCAAAGTCTGCACCCTGCAATTTGCTTTTTGGTTTATTTTTCACATTCATTTTTGGTTCATTTTTCATACTATCAATATTGTTTTAGCAATCAGTTATGCCAAATTCTTAAGAAGAAAGTGAAGGAGTTATTATGCAGTATTTTACATCTTGGATTCAACTTGTTTATCTTTGGATCATAGGAGAAAGTACATGTCTAAAAGATATCAGAATTTTCTTAACATCTGAAACACAAAAAGAAAACAGTGTAGGCCAACAGCAGGTTCTTAAATACAGTAAAAAATATTCTATAGGCAAATATAAAATTAGCAATTTATGAAACAAATACTTAAAGGTCAAATCCTATTGTGCATTTCTGTCAGAAAAGTGCTGTTTTAGCAATTATTGTGACTTTAGTTTTCAAACTCCTGCCTAAACTGAAGATGGCATCACCAAGCCAAAAATGTCCTACAGGCTGTTCTTCACATTGTTCAGGAATTTAAAAAAAAAAAAAAAAAAAAAATCCAAAACCCCCAAGGCTTCATATAGCTCTGTATTTGCTCTGCAAAGCACTGAACATCTCTGTTTTCCCAAGAATTCTCTGGGAATTGTGAATCCTTCATGTCTTTTGGGATCAGCTTTCATATTAATGATGCTACAAAACCAATCTCACTGGACTCAAAAGAAAACCTTGGACCAAAACCCGAATAAAACACCAAAAATCCAGACAAGGACATGTAAAGACTTAGAAAGAGTTGCAAGAAACTACTATGTGGTTTGAGGTTTGTTTTTTTTTTTACCACTCACAGAACCTGCATTTGTAAAAGGATGTTCTGAGTATAAAATCTGTGGTTGTGTATGTTTATAGGCACACAATGGATAGATAAAATTACCTGGTTTAAACTTTTATCAGTAGCTCATCTATACTGCTTTTTGTTTTGTTTTTGTTTGGTTTTTTTATCAAGAGAGCTTGTTCAGAGATTTCCTAAGGCTACCTAAGAGCTTTGCAAATAAAATAAATATTATTGCCCTGAACTACATACAAAGATCAAAATAGCTTTTTAAATGTCAATTAAATAAACATGGTGTATCTTCTCCTGATTTAATGATAGGTCTGTGAGCATATATGAGTAAACTATATAAGTTCTTAGCTCTTTGTCAAGTTGTCTCTGACTTCCAGGTAAGCTTGTATGTTTGTTCTTTGGTTTCATTCTAGCATTTGCAAGTGTCAAATCTTGGAGTAAGGGCACATGACAACAAAAAATTTTAATTTTAATGGTCTATTTTCTGGAAAATTCACATTAATTTTGGAGTTAACTATAGCTATGATGATGTGGAAAAGCTTGAGTAGTGGGCCCCTGGGAATCTCATGAAACAAGGTGCAAGGTGCTGCGCCTGGGTTGGGGCAACCCCTGGTATCAACCCAGGCTGGGGATGAAGAGATGGAGAGCAGCCCTGCTGAGAAGGACTTGGGGGTGCTGGTGGGTGAGAGGCTGGGCATGACCCAGCCATGGGCACTCCCAGCCCAGAGAGCCAAACGTGTCCTGGGCTGCATCCAGAGCAGCGTGGGCAGCAGGGCCAGGGAGGGGATTCTGCCCCTCTGCCCTGCTCTGGTGAGACCCCACCTGCAGTGCTGCATCAGCTCTGGGGCCCCCAAGAGAAATAAAAATACCTCTCTCATGAGAAAATGTTGAAAAAGTTAAGGTTATTCAGTCTGGAGAAGAGGATTCTCTGGGGTGACCTTATTGTGGTCTTTCAATACACAGAGAGGGCTGACAAGAAAGCTGGAGAGGGACTTTTTACAAGGACATAGAGTGATATTATATTTCAGCTGAAAGAGGGTAGGTTCAGATTGGATATTAGTAAGAAATTATTTACTGTGAGGATGTTAAAGCACTGAAAAGGTTGCCCAGCGAAGCTGTGAATGTCTGGAGGAGCTCCAGGCCAGGTTGGATGGGGCCCTCGAGCAACCCAGTCTAATGGAAGATGTCCCTCTCCATGGCAGGGGTGTGGGCACTAGGTGAACTTTAAGGTCCCTTCCAACCCAAATCCTTCTGTGAATCTATGATCTAACATGATTTTGTAATAAATCCTAATTTCCAGATTTTTTACACCCTTATCAAACTGAAACCGTTAGTCTATTAATTTTTATCAATAAGTTGGACAGGATATTTGTAAAATAGAAGTACACTATAAAAAAAGAAGTCAAGAATTTCTAGTCTGTAGAAGAAAAATTTGAAATTTGTCCAGGAGGCCTTCCTGAGCGATATTTTGCCTTTTAGCTTCTTTGTGAAACCTTGAAAGCTTCTAAGCTGTAACAAAATCCCATTATATCTACTGAGCTAGGTGGTAATAGCTAAATTATAGTTTTGTATTACAGGCAGACTGGACAGAGAGACCATAATAAACATTGTACTATACTGGATAAATTGTCCATCTAACTGCATCTTTTCCTCACAGTGACCAATATTAATTAAGGTGGTTTTCTGCAGCACCACAGAGATGTATCTTGACAGCTTAAAGGAACAATTGCAACATTGGCCTATTTTTTGTCCCCTGTCCTTTGTGTGATTTTTGTTGCTGCTGCTGCTTAAGCAGATTACACATTAGATGTTTCCACTCAAATTTACTAAAAGGTTGGCATTTTAGTGGTTTATCTGTTTATTAATCATTTTTTAATTAAGAAAAAGGACACATTCATCTCTTAAACAGTAGCTGGAATCTCCTAGCAACAGCAATGTCATTGAGATGTAATTTCTTTTTTTTTTATCATTACTCTTTTAAATATCCTTGACTTTTTAAAGTGTCTGAATTTAAATACTAGTTTGTCATAAGATTGACATCTTAAAAAAGTTTGATTTCTTTAGTGTCAACAAGATTATGCTAACTTAGATAATGCTTTACATATTTGTAATAAATAGTGTATGGAAGAAAATAACCCTAAAGATTCACAGAAAATCATAAATTCAATGAATTTTGTAATAATTAGGAAAATTGCTTCCCAAGCATAATTCTAATGAGTCAAGATTCAGAACAATAAAGCTACTGATACACATAATATAATCAATAAAATCCAACTTTTATGACAGTCATCAACACAGCACTCTTTCGTTTCACCCTTCATTTCTCTCTGATATGTTGGTAGGGCTGTAAAAGACAAAATAAGTGAACAGCCCTCTGCAATACTGAAAGGTAAGAAATAACAGTGTAATGGTCCTTTTGTATGTTTATCTTTTCAAAGGAAATGTTGAAGATACAACATAATAACTTGCTTATTCTACTTCAAAAAATAATTTCCTATTTTTATATTGAATAATTTACTATGCCTAGATGATAACTTGCTGTTCAACCCTTCTTGAAATACAGTAATGAGTGAAAATATTTTGACATTCATTTTGTTCAAATATGACTGAAAAAACACAGAATTTACAAAAAAAAAAAGTGTGTCTATATTTTTTCAATATTCTTTTTTATAAACATCCCCTTGATGTCAGTTAATCTGTTAAATGAGATTAGCCACATCTATATATAGTCATCTAAAAGAAAACTAGTTTTAGTGTAAATTGATATAAAAAGTTAAAGGTCCTTGAAATAAAGTGTCACAAATAATGCTTTCCCAACACAATTTATTCTACTTGTTTTGAACACATTTTAGTACAACCTGAATGGTTAATTTCTGTCCACTGACTGTAAAGATGCTTTGGTGGATACCTCAGAGAGAATGCTAAAAGCTAAAGTTATTGTCAGACTGCTGAAGGCTTCTGTCTTAGATTTACATCAGTTTGACTTTTAAAAGCTAAGTTTAAAAACAGCAAAATATTTTATTTAAATTATTTAAATATGCAATTGCTACAATAATATTTTGCATTCTCTCCCCACTTTGCTTCTGAAAAAAGGGAGCAGAAATTATACTAATTAAGAAAAAAAATTGTTAATCCAAACATCATTTTTTTTCAGATCCTGGCAATGACCTAAAAAGAAATAAATCAGTTGTTCAGAGAAATGTACATCTTCCCTTTAATCTCTTTAGATTTTCAGAAATTGTTGGGGGTTAGGTTTTCTTTTTTTCATTCCTTTTGTATAGAATTTTTTCCCAATTGAGTTGTTAAGTATGGGATACTTAAGAAAAACAAAGAACTGTGGCCAAACCCTGGAGGAGAGGGGCTGATAAAGGGCAGGGGTGGGGACAGCATAAGTACTGGATACTTAAGGAAAACAAAGGACAGTGGCCAAGCCCCAGAGGAGAGGGGCGGATAAAAAGGCAGCACCAGGAAAGCTGAAGCTGGGCTTTGGAGGGGAACAGGAGAAGCTGCTCTGCCTTTTTTTGGGGGAGAGAAGAGTCTCTGCTGCTGCTGCTGCTGGACCCTTTTCACGTGGAGCTGTTTCTTCTGCCGAGCCGGGCTGCTGCCCCTGCCCTGCCCCCCGCGGCTCCATCGGCACTGCTCTGGGTTTCACTGCACTGCAGCCCCTGCTCCCCCTGCCTACCGAGACGTCCTACTGTCCTAGCTTGCTGTTTTCCGAGAGTCCTGCTGGGGCGCCGGGATGGACAGCGTTCCTGAAGCAAAGCCTGCCTGTCCTCCACCCCTTTCCCTCCCGGCCGCGCCCCGTGTCTGCTGCAGCTCGCGCCACAGCGCCCCCTGCCGGCTGTGACCATCACTGCACCCAAGGGGAAAGCGCCTGCAGGCCCAGAGGGGCTGGGACCAGTTTCTTGTTTCTGTTTTGTTGTTAATACCATAAGTGTTGGTTTTTTCGTTCACTTTATTATAAATACTAGTAAAGAACTGTTATTCCTATTCCTATATCCTCGCCTGAAAGCCCCTTAATTTCAAAATTACAATAATTCGGAGGGAAGGGGTTCACATTCTCCATTCCAAGGGAGGCTCCTGCCTTCCTCAGCACATACTTGTCCTTCAAACCAGGACAGAAATCCACCAAAAGAAGGAGCTGTTACTCTGAGTCCTCAGACAAAAAGCCTTATATTCTCATCTCTTTTTCACTTTGCTTTGGTTTTGCTTTACCTTTACTTGACCTTCCATGGTTAGAATGAAAGTACACAAGTTATTGAGTCAGTCCTCAATAACTTGAACTTTCATGATGAGTGTCACGGGGAAAGAAAATGAAGAAGAGTGTCAGGGAGAAGGAAAGTGGGTCTTTCAGCACCAACCCTGTGTGACCTCCTGCAGGTATTTCCCAACTGTGGCACTGGAGTCCTTCAGCATGATGGTCCACATCCACAGAGAGGGCAGTGCTACTACATTTTAGTGATGCTACTCACAGCCAGATGCTATAAAAATAAATAAAGTACAGTGATTCTGTTGCTGGAGGGGTATGTTTGGGCTGCGGGATGTCTGTGCTGCCTTTGCACAAGGGTTAGACCTCTTAATTTCTCTTGGAATTAATATATCTCTGTAAAGGTTCCTTAGGTGTCTGATTGCATGAACCACTCGTGTGCAGCTGAGCAGGTTTATGATGATGTCTGCTGACTTGACCAAGCCTCACTGATGTGGTTCTGCAGTGCAAATGCTGCACTCTGTACACCAAACAAATAATCTCTTTGAGAGCCAGGCATGGTCACATGCATCCTACAGGACCATATAGTACAGAGCTAGTCTAGAGCTTATGATTTTTTTTTTCCAGTTATAAATACTGAAACTCTAAAGTGTAAATAAATATACATGTGAATGAAGGTAAAACACTAAAATTGAGCATTATTTGAATCACGACGTAAATCATCCCAATTTTCCTCAGCCTCTTAAACAAAGATCATGCCAGAAAAGTCCTTGTAAAGGACTTGTAAAATCCAACAGGGAACTTACATTCAAAGGAGAGTACAAGCCTACTTAATTAACAGTAGCCCAATTCTTACTGCAAGTATTGCAAGCAAACATGAAGTAAGCTATTTTAAAGTAACTTCTGAGGAAGTTATAACAAATTTAAGCACTTTAAGTATCTATGTAGCTTATGGAGTGAGTATTTGTGTTGCTTAAATAAAAGTCTTGCTGACAAAGCAGTGACGTATTACACCCATAAAATTGAGAAAGATTGAAGAGATCATATTTGGTATTTATTCATCTGGAATCTGAACATAAGCATAACTGTTTGTGAGATACTAAATTTTGTGATGTCGCTAATGGCATAACCAGCAACAAAGTCTGAGCACTTATATAAATGTAATTTGTAGCTGTAAGAGACAAAAGGAGACTTCTGTGATGTAACTATGCAAGAAGAGTACAATAAAACTAATGTATAAGGCATAAACTGAAGAATATGAACAGTAGTTATAGAAAAGGCAGGAAACATGACTGGCAAAATGAAAAAGTTCTGCTCCTGGAAATAAGATAATCTGTATTGGAAACACATGACATTCACTCCTTCTTTTGGGACGATTTTGAGGATCATAAAAATATCATGGACACATGACAAAAGAAAGAAAGATAGATGACTCTTGACTTTGTATTTCTGGGGGCTAAATCCTGGACCTCGATATGTATTCATCCCCTTTAAGCATATGGATCATTCCTTGGCCACCTCAGCAGCAATGCTGACTTGTTTCTCTCATCAACTCAGGAAGGACAGAACTGTTTGTGGCCTGCAATATGAACTGAATCAATAAAAATGATCATAGTTAAATAAAAAGACTCAAGAAGTTAAAATTAGTGCCTGGAGGTTAGTGAAGGTAGTAAGGGATATCTCAGAACAGCTTTGCCCGTGGAGAAAAAAAATAACCAACTACATCCTGGGACACCCCTGCAATACTCTAGGTTTACATCAGAGTAATAAATTTGAAATCATTTGTGATGCTGTGATGTAAAATCGAGCAGTACAATGATTAATCAGGTCACAAGCTTCTTCTCCCTTATGTCTCTAAGACGTTATTTAATTAAAACTAAAATGCCATATGGGATTGGTCCCAAGGTATGGTTTCTAGGCATTGCATAAATAGGAAGAAGGTATTGTTCTATTGCTAATAACATTTCATCTACTCAGTCTTTCTCCAGTCTGTTGATGCAAAGCAGTTCTCCTTTTAATATGCAGACACCACAGCATTCTGACTTAATAGATAGTTTCAAGAAAGTTTTCAGAAACTTTCTATCAGGCAGTTCCAATTTAAATTAATCAAAGGAAAGGAATAATAATTTTAACAAAATATGATTATGGAAGGCCATGAAGGAATAAAAAAATATTATTTCTGATATTCCATTTTGACTTTCTAGTTCAAATAATGTTGGTTTCATCGTCATCATCATCATCATCATCATTATTATTATTATTATTATTATTATTTTAGACAAAACACAACACATAAGAAAAACAAATAAGACCTCACTAGAACAAAGCTTCTTGTATTTTAATCAACCCAAATGGCTTATTTCAGGTTTCTGTTTTGAATGACACTGAAAACAATTAATTTGGTTTGCATCTTTATCCAGGTTCATTGCTTTTATTTTTATTGTGTTTTATAGCAGAATAAAGGAACTAATGTTTCATGAAAACAAAAGCACTTTTTCAGAGTTCTCTGATTAAACAATATTTTTATTCTTTTTTCCAAGATGTTTTTTTAGATAAGAGGGAGTTCCTGTTTCACATGCTTTAGCATTTGGCTCTGAAATCCCTATTTTTGAAGTCTAAAGTCTGAAGTCTGAGTCAGGAAAAGTCTGAGGAATGAAAACATTCTGTTTCCCTAGTTAAAATAATTGTATTACAGGGAATTAAGATGTGAACTAATAAGAAAACCAACGCTTGGTATTACTGTCACACCACATAACTACATTAGGCCTCCAGAAAGAAAATGACTGCCATATGAAACCTTTGATGCATAAAATCAAGTCTGAGAGAGAAGGAGAAGGAGACAGGACACCTTTTGTTTAGTTGTGTTTTGTTTTGTTTTTTGAATAGGTTTTTTCTATAAATCAGTAGTTCTGCATCTCTGAAATACTGAGGTAGAAGGCAGGGCTGAGCCTTCTGAGACTTGGGTCTATTTCTAGTGCAATCAACGGCTTGACATGTGACCTTCCCAAGGTCAGTGCTTCTGTTTTCCAATCTGTTGAGCAAATAAAATTATATTGTATTCCCCTGTAAAAGCCTTTGAGATGGGTTGACAAAAAGAAAAAGGACTGGGTATTACTCTTACATAAGACTTGACTTTTTTCAGTTGTACCCCTGAGTAATGATGATAATTACTTCAGTCACCATGTTTGTTCATCACAGATTTCAAAACACCTTTGGGCTCTCACTTATAATACCTTCCACTTCCTCAAACCAGGAAACTGAGGCATGGGAAAGAGAAATGAGTTGCCCAGAGACAAGTCAGCAAACTATTGATGGAGGCAGGTCTTTGCCTCAGTTCTGCGTTTTTCTGAGAAGCATTTTCCTCTTCATTATTAAACAATGGAAATAAGTTGCAGTTAGAGAGAGCAGAGACATAAGTTCTTATCTACTTTTGTCCATTTATATGATCCTTATGTTGCGCTGAGCCTGTGTTATGAAAATGGATAAGAAAAAAATTAATTATTGAAAACACATTATAGATCTATTATTCAAGCTGATGTGATTCAGTGGGATTACTTGTGTAAGCAATAGATTGAAAGTTGGCTGGAAAGTTTTTGGTTTTTTTTGGTTTGGTTTGGTTTGGTTTGGTTTTTTATTTTTTTGGTTGAGAAAGATATTTTTTAATGCCTTGTGTATATGTAAATGACACTGATATTTTTGTCTCTCATGTCTCATCATTAAAGTTTTTACAAAATGATGAAAGACATTTTTAACTAACTTTAAATTGCATGAATGAGTGTGACTAAACTACCTCAGTCATTTGAATATGTTGCAGAGTAACCAGCTGTTTCAACCTTTTGCTTAGGGACATGCTTAGGGAAATAATGAAGTAAGATAGCAACCAAAACAACAAAATGGTCATATTAGGGAAAGTGCAGTACTATATTGTGTATTGATCATGCTACATGGAAGTCATGTCTTGCAGGATGTTAAGAATTGTAACAAGGTACTTAAAAAGATAATACTGGAATCTTAAGAAAAAGGTTTGCTGAGATTAGACTATGGTGCAAATGTTATCACTCCTTATTAAAGGCTGCAATGTTATACTTGTACATTTCCTGTTATAGCTGACTAAAAGAATAAATATTTCTCACAGCTCCAGTTAATTTCATTGTAAGGTTTTCCCCAGCCTAAATGTATGTCTTTTATCACGAAGAAAAAAAAAGATATCTGTGTACTTCAGTGCTGCAGTACCGAATGCTGCAATGCCAAACTTAGGAAGCCAAAGCCCGGAATGAAATCCCAGTCCCCAGGTCAAGCAACCAACCATCTGATCTATTGCTCTGGGAAAGGCAGAAACTAGGCCTTCATGTCAGGACTGAGAGCATGGAAGATGCAGCTGGGAGGACATTTCAAGTGAAATGCTGCAGTGCAATTTCAGTTCACGTTCTGGGGTCAGGGCTGCAGCAAAACCATCTCTCTCCATCTGGGCTTCTCAACTTGAAATTCTCCACTGAAAACAGACAACACACTTCTGTTATGTCAAAGTTTTAAAGTAAGTGTGTGTGTGAGTCTGTGTGTGTGTGTATGTGTGAGAGTGAGTTTTGAGATGAGAAGAATAAAAGGAGGTGGGTGACTCAGCTCAGCTCCCTATCTCTCTCCTTCTAACCAACAGCACAGTGGGCAGAATATGCTTTCCCAGAGAAGACACAGGGTCAAATCACTACTAAATTAGAAGGGAATTAATTCTGTCCCTATAGTAACCCTTACATTTGAACAACAGACCACTCCAGAAGACTATAGTTTGCAGGAAAATAAAGAGAAAAAGAAAAAGAAAAATTAAAGAAACAGAGAAAGATAAAAATAAATGTCTGTCTGAATTGACTCCTTTACCAAACATCTATTCTGGATACTCTCACCAGTAAGTACAGTAGCTGTCCTGTCCTAAAAACTGCTCAGCTGCTTTAGTGACTTTAATACAAGCTATCATAGTAGAAATTGGGTCAGAAACTCAGATCAATATCTTATATAGCTAAAATAAGAAATTCTGGTCAGGACCTTGGCCTGGCCTACTCGCTAAATACACCTCTTTCTTCCGCATCATCAGGATTTCAAAGTGAAATGACTACCTGGGTTTTATGGCAGACTACACGTAAGGTGGATGGGAAATCTGTCCATCTTTGTGATTCCTATTCCCTTTTCTGACACATAATGTTTTAACCTTTCAAGATTAACCTGTGACCTATTCAGCCACTGTTTCCAACACAAAATTACCTCAAGGTCTGATGACAATATATACTGGAGAAGAATATCGAAGGGTTTTACTACCAGCTCCATTATCTAAACATCTGATATGTGAAGTTTATTAGGTCAAGATCAGTCTCACATGAAAGCACAATGCAAGCAAGTCCTCCCAGGGCTGTGCACACCCTGGCAAGTGCTGTAACTCATGCATTCCTACTGCCTTTCCATGGTTCAAGGGATCTCAAAACTATTTTTCTTGTGAAGTAGAACAGCTGCAGCAAGAGGGTTGGTAGCCCGGTGGTTGAGGGTATGAGCCAAGAAAGAAAAACATGTGGGCTGGCTCTTACACTGCAAAAGATAGAGATTTTTTATTTTCTCATAATGAGCCAGTCTCCTACTCACTAGCTAGAAGTAGGCAAACCACTTCTCTAACTTTCTTTCCTTTTTTTTTTTTTTAGTCATCATCATCCGCCACTGCATCATTTTGCAAAGCTCCGTCTGGTGAACATATCACAGGGAAACTTGGAACACACTCACATGCCATTACCCTTAGCAAAATAAAAAATGAAGAAGAAAATTGTCTAGTTTTCCAAACTTTGTTAGGTCTAATTGCAGTTTAGACAGAAATCCAGTAGCTATGTGTGAAGACTGGCCTGTGAAATATACTGAGATAGGAAATGCTGTGAGGACATCCTGATCTTAGCTTAAACTCTTCTACCCTTAGTTAGAAGTTGTTTATCTGAACTGGTTTAAAGTCATTGTATACACTGAGAAGCACAGTGTCTGCAGGAGTGGCAACATATGGAGGCATCTACATTACCTACCAGCCTGTGTTAAATTCCATAGTCAAAGCCTGAACAAAGATATAATTTCAAATTAAATAATGATCCTATAACTCTTTTATTTGCTCATCTATCATGATTTATAGTGCACACACACAGATGTTTACATGCATATGTATATATGTAATCGTGTGTGTGTGTGTGTATCCACACACATCATGTCTGCAGTGTAGGATGTCTTTATACCTCCATAGAAATAATTAAGCCAATTTTACAGTACATAGTAAAACTCTGAAACCAGGATATCTACAGTAATAATTGCTTTCTTCTCTAGATCCCTTGCAGATGGTCTGAGTTCTGCGCTGCAAGTTCTACAGTGTTAGATGAAGTAACTAGCTTTGTAACATGTTCCAAAGTAGCACAAATATACCCTCACCCAGTGTTACTTGCATAGCCATAGCAACAGGGAGATGGGAGATTACTAATTGGGTAAATGAAGAAGTATCCCACTACCTTTTCCTATTTCAAGTAATTTTCCTTATAAACCCATTTCTATTCAAAATGGCTTCATTTGGATTGTATGTGGTTAAATATGGACTTTACACCGAGAGGAAAGGTATAAGTAGGAAGCTCATTGTTTTGGGCTTCTAGAATTTGCAGATGGAAACACGAGGTAAAAGATAAACAGTCAAGGACAATATACTTGTGTGCTTTTTCCTTTATCTGATCTTCTTGATAATTTAGAAGGAATCCCTTCTAATGTGAGTTCTGTTTATACAACCTGTGTATGGATTGTAAACTGAGATGGATATGCTGAATTTTAAAGACCCAGATTAATTGGCACTTCAGTGCTGTATGGTCTCTTACTATACCAGTCTCTCTAAGTATCAGAGTAAAATATCTCAGTTCCCAATCAACCTGACCCAGGAATAGGTATTTCCTTAAAACTCCTAAAGGCAGGCCTTTTATCCTAAGATACATGTTTCCAAACTTAATTCAATAAGACGAACAAACCTAGAAATTTAGGATTATGGCATTGAATAATGATAGATTAATTTTCTGGATCTTTCTGCATAGCTTGACACATAGAATAAAAAATTTCAACACCAAATCTAAAATGGATGGTGCCTTTTCTTCCTCTCTGAATTGTCTTCTAGATGTTAACTCTCTCAATACATATATTTTAAATATAAGACATCAGTCTCCAAAGTATAGAGTTGAAAACACAATGGCTTCCTTAGATAATGACTCCTTTGGAAGTTACATAGCATCCATAAACACTCTTATTTCTTCTGACATATTTTTTACTTTTTGGGTTTTTACCACTATGAAATTCCAGGTCCCCATATGGCTTCCGCCAGTTCCCACCTCTCAGCAGATCCTTTGTAAGAAGCAGGCAATCTGTCCTTCACGCTTTGACAACAGGTCATTGTCTCCTTCCACTTATTCAATTCATTTTTATTTATTTAATATCTTGTTAATGTTCAGGTTCTCTGGTTGCATTTTGATTGTTTTTACGGTGCCTGAGCAATTTTAATAACATGAAGGTAAAGATGCTTGGAAGCTTTATTCTAAGGCAGGAGAACAAGTCCTCCTGCCCCACATCCCAGGGAGTCTTCACTAGGCTCCAGATTTTCAGTCTTTCCTCTAAAAAGACTTTTTTCTCCGTAATCTGCTGCTGACACCCTGTAAATGTGCCCTTGCTCCCCACCCTGACCCTTTTCCCTTCCTCTGACCTGCTTCCCTCCTTGGATTGTCCTAGGGCTTCCTTGCCTCCAGTTTCCCCCGCATTTTGAGGCCGCAATTTTTGATCCATAGGAAGTTTCCAGACAGCCTTGTACCCCCACCCTTCCACCCTAACATCACTGAGAGACAAAATCAAACAAACCTTCAGGACAAATGAATTAATGTGCCCCAATGTGGTGCCAAGTTTCCCTTCCTCTTTTTCTTTCCCTAGTGAAACCACTGATATTTTTCTTGTGGTGCTTTCTGTCTCAGTGGCATTTTGTCACTTCTAGCCCATTTGTAATTTATTGGATAAGCTTTTTCAGGGTCAAGATTTCTCTCTGTCTGTTTTGTTTCCTATTCCTGTCCCATTTCCTACCCCTTTTCCCCCTCCCTCCCTAGTTCCTGCCCACCAGAACAAACCAAAAGACCAAATATTCATCCTGGGGACTTGAAATGGCCACGGTAACTGTTGTAACTTGTCTGTGGTCTAATTACATTAATTTGATAAGATCATCATCGGCAGGATGTCTAATTTATTTGCAAGGGAGAAGCTTTGACCAAATTAACATGCCGCCGAGACCAGGGGGTGCAGGCTCCATATGGCTTTCTGGATTTTCCTATAAATAACCCTCCTCCAGCCCACTCCCGCGGTTACATCCCCCCCTACCAGTACGCCGCAAAGTTCACCAGCGGTGCCGGACTCGAGAGGTACAGCCCCGAGCTGCAGGAGGCACCAGGAAGCAGGGCTGCCTCTGCCGCCTTCGCGCCTCCTCCCCCTCCTCCTCCAGTTCTTCTCCCCCTCCTCCTCCTCCTCCTCTTCCTCCTCCCCCTCCTCTTCCTCCTCTTCCTCCTCCTCCTCCTCATATCGGTTTGACAAGGCAGGGGAAACGCAGATTTCCACTTGCACCACCAGAGGTGCAACTGGTTCTTCGCTCGTAGGCATCTGAAACCCGTCCAAAATGATGCAGAAACTTTTGTGTGCTTGGCTCCTGTCTTTAAGGCCAGGCACCGATTTTTCCGCTGTGTAATCTCTTTTGTCAGAAGGGTGGGAGC
>WEKY01016303.1:0-11147 GCA_013390045.1 Picathartes gymnocephalus | reverse complement strand
TTTTTTCCGCCTGCCTTGCAGTACGTGCCCGGATAGTTTGTGGATATAATTACTGACTGGAATCTGGGCTGTTGCAGTTGTGCGTGGGGGGGGGAGAGAGGAGAAAAGAAAGCATCCCCCCCACCCCTCAGCCGACCCTCCCTGCTCCCCCACACACATTTTTTTCCTCCCCTTTTGCTGGTGGTTCGGACATTTAATGTATTGAATGAACTGGAATTGCTTTCCGTGTGAGGAGGATGGTTGCTGTTACTTTGTGATGAGATCGGGAATGAATTGCTCGGTTTAAAAATGCTGCTTTGGATTCTGTTGCTGGAGACGTCTCTTTGTTTTGCTGCTGGAAACGTTACAGGGGACGTTTGCAAAGAGAAGATCTGTGCCTGCAACGAGATAGAAGGGGATTTGCACGTAGACTGTGAGAAAAAGGGATTTACCAGCCTGCAACATTTCACCGCCCCAACTTCCCAATTTTACCATTTATTCCTGCATGGCAATTCCCTGACTCGACTTTTCCCTAATGAGTTTGCTAACTTTTACAATGCGGTCAGTTTGCACATGGAAAACAACGGTTTGCATGAGATTGTTCCTGGGGCTTTCCTTGGGCTGCAGCTGGTGAAACGCTTGCACATAAACAACAACAAGATCAAATCGTTCAGGAAGCAGACTTTCCTGGGGCTGGACGATCTGGAATACCTCCAGGCAGATTTTAATCTATTGCGGGATATTGACCCGGGAGCATTTAGGGACTTAAACAAGCTAGAGGTGCTGATTTTAAATGACAATCTCATCAGCACCTTGCCCCCCAACGTGTTTCAGTATGTGCCGATCACCCACCTCGACCTCCGGGGAAACCGTCTTAAAACCTTGCCTTACGAGGAGGTCCTGGAGCAGATCCCAGGCATTGCTGAAATCCTGCTAGAGGATAACCCCTGGGACTGCACTTGCGATCTGCTGTCGTTGAAAGAATGGCTGGAAAACATACCTAAAAACGCTTTGATCGGCAGAGTGATTTGTGAAGCTCCCACTAGGTTGCAGGGCAAAGATTTAAATGAGACCACAGAGCAGGAGCTGTGTAAAAAGAACAGAGTAGACTCCAGCCTAGCTGCTCCCCCTGCCGAAGAAGAAACCTGCGATCCTGGTCCCATTCCAACCCCCTTTAAAATACATGGCAAAGAAGACCCTGCCACGCCAGGATCTGCTCCAAATGGAGGTACAAAGATTCCTGTCAACTGGCAAATCAAGACCAAACCCACTGCTGCCGTGTCGACAGTGAGTGCAAAGAGCAAGCTACCGGCTACTTTTTCCTGCCCGCACATCTGCAGCTGTGATCAGATCCCTGGTTCAGGTTTAAAGGTTAATTGCAATGATAGGAATGTGAGCAGCTTGGTGGATTTGAAGCCCAAGCCGTCCAACGTGCAGGAGCTGTTTCTGAGAGACAACAAAATACACACCATCAGGAAATCCCACTTTCTGGATTACCGAAAACTTAATTTACTCGATCTGGGCAATAACAACATTGCCACTGTTGAGAACAACACCTTCAAGAACCTTTTTGATCTCCGATGGCTCTACATGGATAGCAACTACTTAGACACCCTGTCCCGGGAGAAATTTGCTGGGCTGCAAAACCTGGAGTATCTGAACGTGGAGTTTAATGGGATCCAGATGATCATGCCTGGCACCTTCAATGCGATGCCCAAACTGAGAGTCCTCATCCTCAACAACAATCTGCTGAGGTCTCTCCCAGTAGACGTGTTTGCCGGGGTCTCGCTTTCCAAGCTGAGCATACACAACAACTATTTCATGTACCTCCCAGTGGCGGGTGTGCTGGACCAGCTCACCTCCATCACCCAGATCGACCTGCACGGCAACCCATGGGACTGCACTTGCCCTATCGTGCCTTTCAAACAGTGGGCGGAGATGCTACGCCCCAAGGTGATTATGAGTGACCTGAGGTGTGAGTCCCCTGAAGATTTCTTCAAGGAGGATTTCGAGTCTCTCTCCAATGATGTGATTTGCCCTCAGTTAAAAATCTCGCCCACATTAACTTCTACTAACAAAAACAGCACCGGGTTGACAGAGACAGGTACTCACTCCAACTCCTACTTGGAGACCAGCCGGGTCTCTATTTCGGTGCTAGTGCCAGGGCTTCTGCTCGTTTTTGTGACCTCTGCCTTCACAGTGGTTGGCATGCTGGTTTTCATCCTGAGGAACAGAAAGCGGTCCAAGAGGAGGGACGCCAACTCCTCTGCATCTGAAATCAACTCCTTGCAGACGGTCTGCGACTCGTCCTACTGGCACAACGGGCCCTACAGCGCCGACGGGGCCCACAGGGTGTACGACTGCGGCTCCCACTCCCTGTCGGACTGAGGCGGCGGGCGGGGCGGGGGCGGCCGCCACCCGGGACCGGCCCTTCACGCACCGGCCGGGGACAGCTTTGCACCTCCCCTGCTACCTTTTGTGAGAAGCGAAACACACAGACACACGCACGCCCTTCCTCACGACCCCCATAGCAAGCGCCGAGGCCCAGTGGGCGGCGGGGGGAGCCGGCGCCGGAGCGCATCCCTGCAGCGCCGCGCAGCCCGGCGCGGTGCGCGCATCCCCCGCCCGTCCGCGGCCGGGGCAGCCACAGACAGACGAGGAACTGCTTCCTTCGGCTCCGGCAGGGCGAAACACGGCTCCTGGTTTTGTTTTGTTCTATTGTGTTGGGGTTTGATTTGCTTTTTCGCCCTCCTCCCTTGTGGACCGACCCGTTTCCAAGAGGCCGGGAAAGGGAGGGGGGCAGAGGACTGGTGTTGGCCTCCTCCTGACGGCAAAACAGGAGTGGAAAGTTGCACGAAGGCATGAATGTAATGTAAATAAATGACTCCGACCCCTAAACAAACAGACAAACCGCCAAAAAAAAAAAAAAAGAAAAAAAAAATTGCTGCATGGCTCGCATGGATACAACGCACCCCAGGGACGCTCCAGCCCCCGACTGGAAGCAGCGTCTAGTTCACACCATCATCCCTCTTACCTGATAAGTCCCTTCGTATCAAACCTTCTATATACGAAATACAGTATAAAAATAAAAAGTGCCATTTCGCCAGTTTTTTTGTGTGATCAATAGGCAGTAGAGATCGTACTTTTACCGTGGAAAAAATTGTAAAGATTTTATTTAAGACATAGTTGCATGAATATTCTCATTGGATTTTTTTTTAAATTTTAATTTTTATTTTTATGTCTAGGTGGGAGTTACTTTCCTGGGAGAGATTTGCTTTGTTGATAATGGGTTGTGTTTCGTTTTTTGGGGGAGGTGGGGAGGGTAGGCTTTGGTTTTGTTTTCTCTCTCTTCTTTTTCAATATACATATTCAGTATTGCCTTTCCATCTGAATGTAAAAAATTAGTACCCTTGATTTCTATTATGGTAACAGTGTAAACATACAAAAAAAAAAAAAATCCAAGGCAGTTAAGCATGACCAATTAATGTCACTCTAGCGCTTAGGCTGCAAAGTTTAATGGTAGAAAATTCTGTGCTGTTGTAAATCTTACTATAACTTGAGGAAAACAGAATTGAGGAAGCAAGTGAAACTTACTAATTCTATTCGAGGATTTTATAATGGCATATTTTTTCAGTATTAAAGTGAAAATGTTTTCAACTCCGGGTCCTTACCATTTTTCCAGCATCCAATTCTTGCAAACGGGTTACTTGGGTTTAGGGGACAGAGACTCCTTTCAGTGCTCTGTGTGTGTTTCTCTCCCTCCCTCCCTCTCTCCCTCCCTCCCTCTCTTTCTTTCCCTCCCTTCCTCTTTCTCATTCATTCACAAGCAGAGGCACAAACACCCTTCCTTCCCCCCTTTCCCAATGTAAATAACACACAGAAGTTTCCTGACTGCCTCCTCCCCTCTCCCTCTCTTTTTTTTCCTTTTTTTTTTTTTATATCGAGGCGGTGAATCCCTTTATTAATACTGTGAATCTCTCGCTGCAGCCGCTGCTGTCACCGCCTCTGCTGCACACACTGCAGATATATTAGGGATGTTAGTGGGAATTTGCTTTAAGTGCCTCTGCCCAGCTTGGTCTCATTAAGCTGGAACCGAATTTCGGCGGCCAGAATTCCCGCCCGGTGGGGCAGCTGCGGGCGGCCGGGCTACAGCAGCTGCCTCAGTGGGAAAAACGAATTAGCGCGCAGGGATTTTCCCGTTCCTGCACTGGGTACCTCCAGCCTTTGATATTAAAAGCTGAAAAAACCACGGCGCAGTGCTGCAGTTGGACTTCAGGCAGCTCGCCTTTGATCCCGTTCCTGTACGGGAAAGTGTCCCTAAACTCAGTCAAACCTGTAAAGGCGAAAGTCTCTGCAAATCACTTGTAACTCACAACTCAAGTCCCAGTGGAGATATGGAGAATTTCAGTCACGTTGCTTCTGGCTTTCTCCAGGCAGAGAATCCTTTTAAAGAGTAAAACACCGTAAGGGACTTGCTAAACTTCAAATACTGATTTGGTTTGCTTTATAGAAAATGCCCACCTTTGGGATCTGCGAGGAGAAAACAGACGTACATACACATTGCTATAGGTACGCTCTTGAAAGTGAGGCAGAAGCCTGATCCCAGGTATTCATGGAGAATTAAACACGGGGAATACATCATTCCTCCAGAATCCTTTATCACTGTGGAAAAATCTGCAGTCTCCTAGAAAATACCTTGAAGTTTGGTTGTGCAGCTCTGAAAATGGCATGGCCTGCTTAACCATACACACCATTCCTATTTCAAGGTCCCTTCTTTATTCCACCTTGCTGCTTTGTTAGACAGATTGTTCTGCCAGGAGGCTCTGTGTAAGGCAAAGTGATGGCAGTAGAGGCACTAGTTTGCCATTGTGCAACCCACTGTTGAATAGTTTGAGAAGAAAAAGCAAATGCACTTACGTATGAGCCAGTATTTCTGTCCTTGGGAGGTCATCACATTTAGCTTAGAAATAGTCAAAAATAATCTAGTGCACCCTTAGAAGACTACCTAAGTCTAGCTGCCTTCCTCATGACATTGTAGTGACAAAATTGAGTAACTAGGAAAATTAAGAATATATCCTATGGTAAAAAGAATAATAATTACATTAGAAGCACTGTAACGGAAGTTAAGATAAAACATGCAATACATTAAAATATCAAATCACTGACTGATATCAGACATGCATACATTTCAGAGAATATAATGCTAAATATGTAGTTTTAATTTGCCATCATTGAAAAGTAGCATAAAGTTGCAAATTTGCTCATTTAGCTTCCTAAAAGTGCTAGTTCATTGGCATACCTAAATAGAAATGTCAATTCAATTGAAATGTTGAAGACATATGTTTATCACCCTGTTTCTAGATTGTGGGGAAATGACAAAATGGAATTTTCTATGTAATTTTATGGTTTTAACATTCACAAGATTCTTTCTTCTGTCCTGCAGACACCTGCCCTTAAGACACATAGATCATCCAACTCTCTGAGATGATGTAATACTTACCAGGCCTTGAATTACAAGGCTTATCTTATTTATATTTATATGATTATTTTTACCAAACAAAAAACTCAACAAAAAAGAAATATAAAAGAAAGAAAAGGGATTATTGAGGATGTTTTGAAGAGGAGTGAAGTGCAAATATATTAAATATATTTAGGTTTACTGCATTAACAACCATAACCAAAAAGTAAATGTTTTATTTGCTGATAAAGACTGTCATGATAATATTTCTAACTCTGGAAGCCTATAAAATATCCATAATGTGTCAAAATGTGCATTTTTTCCTGCTAACTTAAGAATCTTATAACTTCAAGCATAGTATATATCACATTAAGCTACTTATTGCTTAATCATCACAGAAAAGACATTTCTGTTCTTTCAGAAACGAAGAGATGTATTATCTAGTTAGTTTAAAAAAGGTTGTTTGTGGTTTGTTTTTTATTCCTGCAAACACTTCAACTAAGAATAGCCTAGAATTTAAACTGTTGCCATAGAAATCTATGCCTTTATACATGGTAGCCTCCTGCATGCCATTGCAGAAGACTGAATGGAACTCTAGAAGCAACCTGAAAAAATTTTAAATTCATACCCATAGGTGATGTGTGTCATTTTGAGAAAAAGTGTGCTGTTGGAACTGCATAGAAATGTGTTATTATGTTGCTTTCCTAAATATATTGACTGTGTCAGGTTATTTTATAACTTCAGTGCAGTTGCACTGAAAATACAAATTTTTTCAATACTGGTTGCAAACTAAATGACATAATGTTTATTGTTTGGTTTATTGTTTGGTTTGAGTTGGAGTTTTTTTCTTAGTTGTTTTATATTCAGTTTTTGGTTTTTTTTTTTAGCAAGAGTGGGGGCATGTGTTTGTTATCTGATGTAGAAGAAAAGGCTTTGTGTACTAGTCTTTACTCAGGTACAAAAGCCATGAACTACGCCAAGTGAACATTTCACACTTTTTTGAGCTGGTGGAAAAAATCATTAGGGTGAAAATTAAGGCAGAAAGAGGCTGAAAATTTCTCATCCTTCCCAATAGAATAATTTCTAACTTCCATTATCCATGAAATGATTTGTAGGTCTCACAAATATGAAAGTTTCCCAAAGACACTCCAGTAGCTCCTAGTAAAGCGACAAACTCTTTCCCTTTGTATTTTTGTCAGTGGTTTCTTAAATTGCAAAAGACAGCAGAGATTTGTTTGAGATTAAAGGAAAGACCTTTAAATTGCTCTTTTTCTTTTCTGCGTAACCTTCTCCAAGACAAGGAGAAGGCCTTCTCCAAGGCTACATCTGGGGGCCTCCTTGGAAAATGTTGCATAATATATATTCAAATCTTTAACAGCTTTGGTTTTTCTTATATTTGGAGTTTGAATCTGCGTGGCAGTTGTTTTATTCTATACCCAGCTCTGTAATTTTTTGTACAATTTGAATCACTCAGAGAGATTTTGACTACATTTTTATTCACATGTAATCAAAAATGGACACTCTTAGATGTGAAAGGATCTCATTAGGTAGATCCTTCTGTATTTAGTAAAGTTCCCACAGACATATACACATAAGATGGGAAGTAGGACAATTCCTATGGCTGAATATTATTCAATGTGTTTGTGAAGTTCAAATTTGTGGGATTTTTTGTGATTTATGGATCAGAAATTTCCAGGCATTGGGCAGGACTTCTGAGTATTTGACTACTGCACAAATGCCTTTTTTTGGTATTTGGGAAGAAGTCAGAGTGTGAGGAATTAATAGGTTGTGTTGGTAAGCTATGATTGTCCTAATAACATGCAGATATCTGTTATCTGTTTAAAATTATTAATCTGTTTAGACTGTATCAGAAGTATGGACACAACCAATCAAAATCACAACAATCATTTTATTTTACTCAGTTTTCCTCAGAGGAATACTAGCACTGGAAAAAATGTGGACTAAAAATGTTGCAAACATCGTATTATATTAAACTACATTAATTATGATTATGTTTAGTAATGGTACCTTAATGGGTTAACTTGTAACAGAAGATGATATTTAACATAATATCTATGTGTTTCAGAAACCTTTATAATTTTATCTTTTTGGATTAGAAATATAAATGAGATCCATCAGTATTACTTCTCCAAGATTAATTACCAGGTCTATGTACATATTGTCATGCTGAATGGTTCCATTTACTAGTTAAAGTTTCTGAATCAATTTTTGTGAATACTTCCAATATACTTTCTTCACTCATGTGAGAGAGGAGCAAAGTCACCATAAAGTCCCCTGGGAGGAAATTGTAGTCACTTGAATCATACACTTGAAGACTAAGATCAAAAATTCATAGCAAAGAATGGACAGAAAAAGCCCACTGTGAACACACTCAGTTGACTCTAGGTGAATGACTGCTTAAACTGCCATTGTTTCTCTAGTATGAGTGGCACAAAGTGCCCTTGGCAGAAAGCACTGGCTCCACAGAAACATTGGTACCATCAGAATTCCTCAGTACTTCTCCCTTTCTATTAGGTAGTCAGATTGATTCCCCTCAGCTACTTTCCAGCTAAGCCACTGGAACAAATTCTCATAGCTATTAATGACTTTTGATGATGTCATGACCATTCAGACAGACCCCTCAAGCTTTGGTCTCTAAGCATGTCTAACCATGGGTTGTCATGTTTGGTTTGTGTTACTTTATTTCATTTCTGAATCAACTGCATCTTTTGCAAGTAGGAATTTTAGCAAACAGGACTCACTACATTGTGACTCGGGGAAAACAATATAATGTGAAGATAATGGTTCTTTCTACTTTAAACAAGGATTCAAATAGTAATGATTGGCTGGTATAATGTAGAACATCTATGAAGAAATTAAGAAGCAGTGTAGCCTGGTGGAAAAAAATAGGTAATATGACCAATTTTCGGGATTACTCTCTGACCTGGAATTAAGTGGTATCTTTCTCACCTAGTTTGATGGGCTTGAATGAGCTGCCCTAACAGTCAGTAGTTCCCTAATAGGTGTTCTGGAGTATCTGAGGTGTGTTCACGAGACTGATAGACACAAAATTAGAAATAGGGCACACTCGAATATTTCTGGAGTGGCACCTGGACTCTAGGATACCTTAGGGCATTTGAAATAGGAGTAGACACCCATGTGGGAACAAACTGGATTGAACTCTTGATCTACCTTGAGAGCCTGGTGAGTTGGTTCATTTGACACACATAAGTAATTTGAAATACCTTGGATTCAAATAAGTAATTTGAAATATCTAGGTGTCTGATGTGCTGACAGAAATAACTCAAGGCTTGTAGGACATATGATCAGCTGGGGCTAATGCAAGGTACTTTAGGACACCACAAATGGCACTGCATGTCTATGGACAGGCAGAGGACTTGAATCCCAAATGTAGCTCAGTCACATACACCTGTGCTGCAGAAAATTATAAGCATTTAAGAATTAAACCAAACCCTTGAAACTACATTAAATACATTATATCAGAGATGATTTGCTGAAACATGGCAATTTTTAAAGGATAACTGTTATTTTTAGAGGTTATTGATAGAGGGCACGTACATACCACACACTCTTTCCATCTGTTATTCTAACTTGGATTTTATTTTTGTCTTTCCAGATTTCTAGCTCTTTGACTTTGAAAGTGAATCCTAATGTTTGCTTTTGGATGGGACCCCTATTTTAGCCAGTGCTGTTAGAACTTGCAGCAGTACATAATAGCTATAATAGTAATGTCATAAAGTAATATAGGGCTCAGGAAACAAAAATGTAACAACAATAACAACAACAAAATCCTGACAGTTATTGCTGATACCATAATAATAAATAACGGGTTCTTGGGTCAAACTTGAAATTTAAATGAGGAATACAATACTCCAGGGTTGTAGTCATTATTGAAGTCATTAAGCTCATCACAGTGAAAGATAAATGCTACAAATGGATGAGAAAATGCAGTGGAAAGTGTTTCAGAAAAAAGAAAGTCTGGTTTATGAAAATAGAGTGCAAAACTGTTAAATGGTTTGTCACAGGAGGTTTGAAAAGGGAAAAATATAATTTAATTATGGGGTCACAGTAACAACTTATTCACATGAGAGATCTTTAAGGGAAGACAGATGGTAGGAAAGACTTAAGTGCAGGATGTAGAGTATGTAGCTAGACTCTAGAGACTATTACTCAATTGCCCAGGATAAATATGGCACAACAAAGTTGGTAATATTGTGTACTGGGCACTTTGCAAAAAATACGGACTTCTGGACAGAAGTGCCAGACCCTAACTAGGACACAAATGGAGAGAATGAAAGTACAAAACAGCAGGGAATTTTTTCCCACTGTTGCGGTTTGGGAAGCAAATGTTTCAAAAGGAGGTAGTTTGTTTATAAAAGTTATTTTTTTGAGGTGTCTTTATTATGGAATGGTCTCTATCTTAGTTATCTTGTTAAGGAAATATTGACAAAAAGCATGGTGGAGATCACGGTAGTTGAAAAAAAGTGTGTGCAGAAAATTATTAACCTTTCCTGGAAGCATTTCTCAAAACGCTAGATCAATGGATACCTCTAAACCACCAAACTAGAAAAAATTTTCTAAGTTTTCGGGTGCACCTTCATTTGCAATAACCTTAGATCCCTACCAGAAATTGTGTTCTGCCCAATGATATTACGTGTGGCAGGGAATAATAATGTTAATAGCAGTAAAAGTAACGAAGATACCTTTTACATTTAAGGATTTTCTGGTTTGGGGTTTTGATTGTTTGTTTTCTCTCTGCCTTTTTTATTTTTGATTTTTTTTCATTTTTTGTGTTTTAGTTTAGATATACATATTTTTTAATATAAGAACATGATGCAGAAACAAAACATGACAGTGTAAGAACGAACAAAAGGAATGCACTAAATACAGTGTTAGACCCCGCAGATTTGCTGAAATGGTTCAGAAAAAGGAACTGCTCATCTGAGCAACAGAGTGAAAGATGTTATTGACATTGGCTACGAGCGCTCATGGGAAAAAGAAGCATGCGTATTTTTGAAAGGTCTTTCTATGACTACACTGCTATTAATGAAAGATGATTTTAACTAGCTAAAATTTTAGTATAAGACAATACTCCTAGGCAGCTATATAGATTAGATTTTATGTTTAGAAAAATGGTTAGACTGTTGATTTGGCAATAAGGCAATGTTGAGATTAAGCTGAGAAGGAAGTGGTTCTTATTACAGATCCGTGAATTGCTGTCTGCCCAAACTTCTTAGCTCAGCTGCAGACATGTATATTAAGTTAAGCCCATTTGTCCTTTGAACAGATTCATTGCATTAATAACTTCCAATCTGAATAATAAATTCAAGGATTCTTAACTGCCTTCTTACTGTACCTGAGCGCGTCCATTATGTTATATGGATATATTAGGCACGGAACAGAAATGAAGAAAAAATTTATTAATGAGGTTTAGAAATAGGTTACATATTCTAAAGGATCTGTTCTGGTTATAAGCATTACATCATTAGCAGAGTTTTGGTCAGATAATATAATACAGTTGATTTACATGGATCTTATTTCTATAGATGGTTTTGTGAAAGCAATACATTTCTCAATATGAAACAAAAAACTTAGGGTAAAGACATTTAGTAAAGAAGCTAACTTTAAGAAAGGTTGATACTATTAGTATTAATGGAACTGTAATCACATCTAATATGAAAGAGACAAT
>WEKY01016299.1:13993-102735 GCA_013390045.1 Picathartes gymnocephalus | reverse complement strand
TAATAGCATCCACTCACCCTGTCTGCACACACTGATGGTTTTCTCCCACAGCATCCCACATCCACCTCTTCCACCCATAGTTCCTGCAGCTGGGTTGGAGTTCGTAGCCAGTGCGAGCTTCAAGAAATGAAAAAGCAAGTCTGAAACCACCCGCTGCTTTTTTTTATTGTTAAAAAGATAGCAGTTAATTAAGGACTAGGGAAACCCGAGGGGAATGGTGTGCACGTCTGTGAAGGGCTCAAAGGACGTTAGGAAGAGAAGTGTCCTGTGGACTGTGAGGCAGCTTTTTGCATGAAAACTTGCTTGTTTTGACCCATAGAATATAAGCAGATAATTTCTGGAAACCCTGAATGGTAGCAGGAAGGATAAAAGTCACATTGTACTGAAATTCAGTGTAGTTGAATAGAAAAAACTGTAAGGGAGCTGTTCTGGTGAGAACCTAAAGCATAAGTTCATGCCTTTCTCTGTTTTTTTTTTCCTCCCTACTTTTTCTAATCAAGGGGTGCTTTTTCAAGCAGTGTTGGGCATGCAAGGATTAAAGTCTCTGTGTTGGCTCTTTCTTGGGTCAAGACCACAGAAACTGCAGCATAATCTATTTTTGGACAATTTGGGTAGCCTGAAAAAACGGAGGGCACCAAATATCTTAAAGACAATTTAAAAAACATGCAGAATGTTGTTACTAAATTAAGTAGCTCACTTGGGCGAAACATTACTTTGAAGTTTGCACTTAGTCAGGTTTATTTTTTAAAAATTGAGATAATTAAGAGCTAGTAGATCAATCAACAGCTTAAAGAAGCATCTACAAGAACTACACATTCTCTTACAGACATCACACTTCTTCCAGCAGCTGTGCATTAGCCTGTTGTAAATTCACATGGATGGGACCACAGAGTACTGCTGGTCCAGAATTGTCTTTTGAGCACCTGTATTCTTTGACAGACAGTTGCTTACGACTTCGGTTTCCATGAAAATCCTCTCTATATGATATTTTCCTTGAGCACTTTATTTAATACAGGTGTATAGAAGGCAATGCCTGAGCTCTGAAGTTGGGTTCTCATGATGGTTGTGGCTGCACCACAAGGAAATCAGATCAACAGCTCTTGATTTTCTTTTCAGCTCACTTTCTTTTCTTTTCTGGACTGAATTTGCATTATTTTGTGATCCAGTTCAAACCACAGAAGTCTTGCTGCTGTGAGAACAGAAGACTGTTTGAAGTTTCAAGGAAGAAATTTGTTTGAAGATGTCTTTAGCCCCATTTGGCTTTTTTTCAGGGAGCCCACAAAAGAATTCAAAGTAAATAGTCTTTTTTATTAAAAAATGCCATTAGGGCACTAAGTAGATTTATTTTAAATGTTGTTTTTACATTTTTTTTTTTTTATTTTGGAAACGCTTAATGGGAGATCTGGCTTTGTAGAGTATGCAGTGAAGTGTGTTCTCAGTCTGAAGGTCTTGGGGAGGGTTGAGAAATAGCCTGAGCCTTTTGCTTAGGGACAGCACTCAACCCCCATCCTGTTTTCACATCCAGTCTGGTTCACAAGGATGTAAATAGTTCAGCAAGATGAATGAAAATGTGGGGATTCAACCGTTTCCTGTCAAAATGCTGTTTTATCAAAATGGAAATATTTTGTGAGAACATGTCAGTTTTGACAAATTGTTTTGATGGGTGAAGTCTAAACAAATTGTTTTAGCATTCTACGTTATTTTGATATAAAGACATCTCATTTCAACTCCATCATTTAGACCTTTATAACACAGTTACAACATTTATATGTTAATATTTTTGTAGCTTAAAATTTTGCATCGTATGTCTGACAACTTTAAAAGAAAATGTCAATATTGTAAGTTTTCTATAGATTTGCAATATGCTGTTTAGCTTTAAAAAAAAACTGCATATCTTATCACAGAGTCACAGAATGGTTTGGGTTGGAAGGGACCTTAAATATCATCTTTTTCCACCTCTCTGCCATGGGCAGGGACATTTTCCACTAGACCAGCTTGCTCCAAGTCCTGTCCAGCCTTAGTTTTCCTGGCTAGGTGACCTGTAGCAGATCCCCACTATAATGTCACTCATCCCTGCTGGATGGAGTGGCTGGAATTCCTTTGGCAGCCCTTTAGGTGTTCTGCTGATCTGTGATCCTTCTCCAGGCTCTGGGCATCTCTTTCTGGCACCAGCAACTTCAGTTTAATGTATCTTAAAAATATATCTGACTTTTATATCTAATATATATCTAGATCTAATTTGTATATCTATATTAAATTTTGAGTATCTTGAATTATTTGTTTAGAAAACTTTTTACGAGATCACCTTTTTGTAGTTTATTTCACAGTGAGGTGAGGAGAATTGCCTGGGTCCTGCCCAGCTATAATTCCCCTTGTTCATTTTTGTTCATTTCAATCCTAGGAAAGAGTTAAATTTTTAATGATGAAAATAGTTTCCACACTGAGAGTGTTGTCACTTAGCAGATTAATCTGAAAGATCTTAAACCATTTTATAAAGCTGTTTAAGATGCTGTTCTCCACATATGAGAAAATTAAAACTCTGCTGTTTAGAGGTTGATGGGTTCCAGTGGGGATTCTCCAGTAGAGGTGTCGACAGGTTGCTGGTGATCCTGGGTTATTAAAAAAAAAGAAACCCAACATGAAGTGTTCTGTTGTTTTTTGGTTTTGGTTTTTTTTTTTAGGTATGGACAAAAATGAGCATAATTTGATATTACTGCTTGCTGAGCATGTGTATCCATGGGGCATGCTGAGATGTGTCCAAGGAGTAGCTTATTTTTAGGTGCTTTATGCCTGTAAGTTATTTATGCTACGGTTCCTTTACTTTACCAAATGTAGCAGTTCAGATCCCTGAGTCTTGTTATTGTCAATCAAGTGGGTGCCTTGGGGGGGAAAAACAGTCATGAATAGTAAAAAAACAAGCCATGTTCTTTCCATTGTCTTGTTGGTCTTTCAGATTTCAAGGTTTTTCCTGCACTTTGCAGTGTCCTGTTCTTGGAAAAAAAAAAAAAAAAAGGAAAATAAGAATTTCCATGTAAACCCATGACCTGAGAGGAGTAGCTCTCAGCAAAACAGCGACTAGAAAACTAGATAAAATCCCAAGAGTTGATAATGTGATAAAAGTATCTCATATTCATTGAATGGAGTGCCTGTGCCTCAGTGCTGTCATGGGACTGGGAATGTGCTTTTAATCTCTTATTTCTCTAGAGAGGCAGATAAATCTGAACCCATTATGTGCTGAGGCCGAGGCAGGGCACGGAGATTTACAGGGTTGCAGGGAATGAAGCTGCTGTCCTGGCTCTCGGGCACGTGTTCAGTGGGACTGGAGGGGATGGGGTGTGCATTGCTCCAGCATTTCCAGCTGTTCTTGGAATGGTTTTCATGGTCAGCAAGGGGAAAGGGCTGGGTTTGAGCAGCTGATGGGGAAAACCTGGTGTGCAGATGATAAATACTAATAGTACTTTGCACATCAGCCAGCGACCAGCTGGCAGCAGCCCCTGCTCCTCTGGTGATGCCAGGTCCAACCACAGCCTGGAGTCTCAAGACTCAGATTGGGAAAATGAGACTAACGAGTAAAAGTGAGGAAATGGCAGTGGATCAGAAGGGGAGGGAGAAATGTGAAACAGAGACGTTGTGGGCAAGGTGAATCAGGAAGAGAAAAGCAGGAAGAATTTGAGGGATATTGGATATGATCCATTTTTTGGTGGAGTTAGCTCTCTGTAAGGGGAGCTCAGTTTTATAACATGAGTCTTAATGTGGAAAGGTCCTTTTTATTTCTAATTCAAGAATTTGCTGTAATATTTGCCAAACTAGAAGGTGATACCTGAAATAAATGTTTTTCATGGAGGCAGGCAGTGAGCTGCAGGAACCTGGTTTATACTTTTGCAGGTGTGGACAATTTCACTGAGACGTGTTAGGAGTGGCTCAGCCTTCACCAGCCCAGCACTGAGCCTGGGAACTGGTGCATCACTACAGCTGTTCCTCAGGAACTGGGAGGGAAAATGTGGGATCCTTCTCAGGTCTTCCTGTGGTGGCCTGGGTTGAGATGGATTTTCCTCTGTGTGCTGTTAGTCCTGAATGAACTCAGTCTGGAGCAGAGTTATAGGGGGAAGTTCACAGGAGTCTTCTGGGAAAGTGATCTATTGAAAGGTGAAGAAAGCATGGCTGTCTGAAGCCCATGGACTGCTCCTGTCTCACTGAAATTATTTAAGACAGGAAAAAAATGTTTTGAGAATATGAATGCTAGTGGAGTTTAGGTTGCTGTGGAGCAGGATCCTTTGTCCTGGCCACCTTCCCTTCCCACCAGCTGGCCAGCCAGCTGCAAAAAAAAGCAGAGTTCTCCCAGCTAACGAGGAAAAGAGTGATTGAAAGGTCACTGCTTCAGTTCCCAGGTGCTGAGTCTGATATGCCAGAGGAGCCACCAGCATTTCTGGAGAGGGATGCTCAGGTTGGGCATCCATGCATTGCACCGACAGCTATTCTCATTCACCCAGCAGATTTTCCTCAGTTTGAATATATTTGTTTAACATTTCGCTTGGTCCTCCAGGGCTTTTGCAGATATCGTGATCATTCAGATTCACTTCATTACTACTAAAAATTAATATTTGCATTGCGGTGACTTGAACTGTAGAACTGAGAAGGCTGATTGTGCTCTGTGGGCACAGAGGAAGGTACAAATCCCTGCTTCTACAACTTCCAGTGCAGTTTATTGTCTCTTAGAGGTTTTCAGAGTTGTTTTATCTATGCTACAACAGCAAAATAAAGGAAAACTCTAGGTATTAGATTTGTATGGGAAAGATGATTCTGAAACAACCTAGAAACTGAGAATAGTTGTTTTTTTTTTTTTATTCAGCTGAGCCTGTTTAGTCTGAAAACAGGGGTCACCTTGGCACTTTTGGACTTGGAAAGCCTCTAATCCAGATCTGAATGTGGAGAGAAGCATCAGCTTGTGTAGATGTCAAACTGTGAGGTGCACGTCTTTTAAAAAGAACAGGGGATTTTTTTTCTCTCTGAAAGGCCCTGGAAGGGAGACTGACTGACAGACAGCCAGATCTGTGAATCAGGCGTCGTTACCACATCTCCAATTGGGCATCTGGAAGTGGAGGCCCCTGAAATCTGTTAATCTCTTGTCAACTTTGAAAATCCTATTCTCCCCCCATCTCCCCCCCACTCCTGCCTGCTTTGAAAGTTCAAACTGTGTGCTTTTTATCACATTTGTCATTCCTTGGTAGTGAAGCTCTGGCATTCAGAATTTGGCTGACAACTTTGTGGGAATGAGCCAAAATGGAGTTCAACTTGCACCTTTCTGTGCTGCACCCAGTGCTGTTCTCAGGGAGAGGCAGAAGCCTGAACCACAGGGACTCCAGCCTCATTTATTACGGCAATTACTGTCCTCTCCCTGATGCCAGAATTCAGCTTGTTTTCTTTATCCTGAGGCAGGTGGACAGGAACTGATGAGGTGTGTGCAGCAGGAGTGTTGAGGGAGAAAGTGTCATATCTAAACCTTTCCTTCTCAGGCTGTTCTTTCGTCTTAAATAATGCAAAGGTCATAAATCCTCTGGAAATCATGCAAAATCAGTGCTGCAAAAGACTTAGAATGGTTCCAGGCAATTTCAAACGTTACTTTATGGAGGCTCAAGTCCAGCAGTGCAAGGTTTGATAATTTTAAATACATTTAAATGCACTTTTAAAGTCATTTAGATCTCTAAACTGGATGTAAAGCTCAAGCTGGGAGAGCTGGCTTTTGGGGAAGGAGCACAACTCAGAAATGAGGTTGAGGTAAGGTGCACTACGCATGGCTTGTGTTTTTATCCATGCCCAGTCCTATGGATTACCATGGGGGAATGGTCTTTAAACGACATATTTAGTTGTTTATTCAGAGGAAACGTTTAATTTTCAAATGCTTGTGATTTTTCCCTTCTGTAGGTGTTTCTAAATTAGCAACAGAACTACGTTCTTGATGATTCTGTCACATAGAATTAAGATTATTTTGCGGAGAAAACAAAGTTTCAGCTGTAATTTAATTCCCATTTACAGGCAGGTGGAATTAAAAGTCTAATTTTTGGGTTTCTGATTGCAATTGCACAATGCAATTGAAGAGGAGTTTCTGAAGCTGAGATTTGCTGCATTATTGCCTTTATGTGTCCGCTGATTTCAACCAGAACTGACCTGGAACATGAATCCTAGAGGCAAAATTTATATATTTCAGTTCAAAGCCTATAAAACTGTCTGGATATATGTCCTAAAGTAACACAGGCTCACAGTGTTTAGGTCAGAAATTACTCTTTTTTACTAGTTTTTTCTAAATGAAACAAGTTTCTGATAAAGGAAAGACTTAAAGTCTTTCTTCTTGTTAGTGTATTGACTCAGCAGCTGATATATGATGTTCTCGGGGTTGATTTTTCTACTTTGTTGGAAAAACACCTGAAGTTTCTGGTCTCCTATCAAGGAATTGAAAGTTTACACAGCTTCTTTTTTTCCCAGGGATCATTAGTGAACATACAGAGAGACTTTATAAATCACATCTGAGCCCAGGTGATAAGCAGGAAATGGGTGGTTACACAAGCAGTGCCCAATTCTGAATGGAGAGATGGGGATGATAAGCCACGAGGTTGTAAATCACTGTCAGTGGCTACAGTGGAGCAACACCTCACCTATTTTTGGGATTTAACTGTGTGCACAGGTTGCCCAAAGAACTGGACAACAAACCAGCTTTTCTCCTGATCTGAGTGGCAGTTGCCTCCAAAACTTTAGAGCTGGTAAACCCCGAGGAGATGTTTCTAAAATGATAGAATCACAGGATGGGTTGGGTTGGAAGGGGCCTCTTAAAGATCATCTCATTCCTACCCCCTGCCATGGGCAGGGACACCTTCCACTATCCCAGGGTGCTCCAAGCCCTGTCCAGCCTGGCCTTGGACATTACTAGGGATAGGGCAGCCACAGCTTCTCCAGGCAACCTGTGCCAGGGCCTCATCCCTCTAATAATGAAAAATTTCTTCTTAATAAATACACCAAGTGCATTGCGTGATACACGTGGCAAGTCACGGCAGTCTGCTGTGCTAAGCATTTCTTTTCTTCTCTCCTCTTCCCCAGCAATCAAGGAGAAATACATGGACTGGACAGAGTTTCTCATCCAGGACCTGACGGGCGCCAGGACGGCCCCTGCGAATTTGCTGGAAGGTGTATGTATTAGATTGCAGTTCCTCCTCCTCGGTGTGTGTGCTCCTGGCCCCCAGGGCTGTGTGCTTGCAGTGTCTGTGTGCCAGCCCTGGGACCTCACCCAGCCCTGCCCCAAAATCTGTGGCAGCAATGCCTGGACTCTGCTGGCTCTGCTTCTGACCCCATCACAGGGAGTTTCTTTTGCCTTTTAGTTCTTTAGAAAGTTGGGTGCTCAGAAAAAGCTGTGTGTAGAAGGAGAGCTCAGCCCTTCAGTGCCCCATTAGATCCATCAAACTGATGGCCTGAGCTGCCAGTTCATCCCTGCCCCATCCCTGGAAGTGTTCAAAGCCAGGTTGGGTGGGCCTTGGAGCAGTCTGGTCTGGTGGAAGGTGTCCCTGCCCCATGCCAGGGGGTTGGAACTGGATGATCTTTAAGGTCCCCTCCAACCCAAACCATTCTGTGATTCTGTGGCACAGGTTGGAGAGGGGATTTAGTAGGGTGACGGGGAGCACTGTCAGGTTTATCTTTATATGGAAAGTGTTCCCTCAAGGGCATTCCCTGCACCTAAATCCAGCAGTCACATTCAGCAGGGTGAGTTGGTCTCAGAAGAGGAGAAGGGTCAAATTTTTAGATGCACACATCTGGCCAAGAGCCCAGTCTGTGCAGCAAATCCACAGGGTGACTTGCACCTTGGGACAGCCTCAGTGTGCCTTGAGAGCCTGGATAAAAATCCCACAGCTTCACCTTGAAACCACGGGCAACTTTTCCATCAGGGCCTGCCCTGCTCTCACGTGGGTGCTGTGGAGGCATTTGAAGAGGGGACGGATGGTCCTGCAGGAGCCCCTTATTCTTTGTCCCTCTGTATTTAGGCTGAGAGCAAGGGCATACAGGAATTTTCCTTTGTGAAAGTGCTCATGTTGGCATGTGGGAAGCCAGTGTGCATCCGGCACCATTTTTCATAATTTTGTCCCTGGTCACTTCCACCAGCCACAGCCTTTTTCCACATACCCATGCAGAGAGAATTAATATTGGACCATTAGGGGTTTTTTCTGCCCCCAGTCTGAGGGATGGACAGCCTTTGCAGACCCCAGATAATCCACATCCTTGGGCCTGCTGCATCCCCATTCCTGGACCACTCCCAGGTGGCATATGCAGAAATCTGATGGTGTCCAACCCCCTTCTCTGGTGTGTGCCAAACCTCTCCTTTCTGCAGGCAGGGCAGAGAGGCAGCCCCAGGCAGAAAAGCAGAGAGAGAAAACATTGTGTTGGCTTGAAACAGTTTCTGACCCTTTCCTGGTGTTTTATGTGCTCGGTGCTGTCTGTGTCGTGCGATGTATGTTGGCCCCTGTTGACAGATTTGCTGTTCGTGAGTGCTGCAGATTGTTGTTAGACTGTTAAATCAATATGTAGTGCTACTTTTTAAATCTTTTTTTCACATGCCAGCTACGCATGTGAAGGGTTCTTGCATTATGGTAAATGTTAATATTTCATGCAAGCCGATTACTAATCCTAGCCGTTCAGTTCTCATGGGGTAAGTGACAGCCCATTGGCTTAAAATTTAGCACACAAATCAGAGAAGCAATATTCACTTTGATACAGCCAGGGATTTATTATAATAAGTTAAATCATTACACCATCGTTTCATATTAAAGAATATTTTGTTGCAATGAAGCAGTTGTATGAGAGGGGGGAAAATCCACATTAAAGTGGATTTCTGTTGTATTATTAAATTCTGACACTGTATTTTGCCATGAAATAATATTTGAAGAGATTATACAGATGCTTGCAGCTTGCACTGTAGAAAAGTAGCTTATTATGGCAAATGTATCGTTCTGAGAAATATCTATTAGTTATAAAGCTGTTTAAAATTGTACATGTGATAAGCTTTTAGTTAATTTTAATTGCTTTTTTTTTACCATATTCTCATTCTCTTGCCTGCTTTTTTGGATTAAAAGAGATGTATGAAAATCAGTTGCATCTCAAAATTTGAGTATTTTCAATATTTAGTAGGAAAAAGAACTTCCTGAAAAATAAGGCTTTCTTCTTATTTTCTTTTGTAGCCACTATTAGAAAGAACCATCCTGGACTGACTCTTGATTTACAGAATTAATATTTTTAAAAGTAATATGAGATGTTTATATGGTTTAATTAAGTAAAAGTGGGACAAACACACAGGAAAAAAATAAGTCCTTTTCTTAATGTACTTTTCCTTTGCTTAGCATCTCCTTTGGGGACCAATGCTTCCAATCTTAGGGTCATTTTAATGCTGCTCTTAAAACCCTGGAACTGAGACATTGCATAAGAACTCAAACTTATATTTAATAAAAAATAAGAAACCTAACCATTATCTTAAAACTTGAGAACACAGAGATGCTCACAGGCACAAAACAAAAACCCCTGAGCCCCAAAGGTGTCGTTCTGCAGAGCATCTCATGGTTTTTTAATGCTTGTGCTTGCAGGTGGAAAGTTACACACCTGTGTAAATGGCTGCAGAACTGGGATCCCAGAAAATAACCATGTGGAAGCAAATAACCTCAGTCACTGGACTTTCTTGGGCATGGTGGCTTGACCCAAAAAAATCCTGTGCGCCTTGGCCTTGGATGCAAACCTGCTGTTGGCTTTGAGCTTTGAATAACCCCCACAGACTCATGCATCCATGGCTGTGGGGGGGATAATTTGCTCTCCATGCCAGTAGGAATAAGATGAAGCTGATCTTTGGTAGCAGAGATCAGTACACAGAGTAAAATTTCTGGGTTATGCACAAAGTAGTCACCTTTTAGGTAAAAATTAGGGTCCAGTCCTGTGGTTGGTTCTTATCAGGTGCAATCAATGAGAATTTGGTTTTAAATCCTCCAATATAACTAGGCTTTGAGAAGTTCAGGAGCGTTCTAAGTGGATGTGCCTTAGAGCTGTTCCACCTTTTATTATCCTTTTTTTGTTGTTGTTGTTGTTGATGATGTCGGTTGAGAAATTAGCACAACTGTTGTTTTCTGTTTTACTTCTGAATTTGCACTTGGAAGACATTGGGTAAAATAGAAGAAGAACAGACTGTTTGCTGATCGCTTGGATGATGGTGTGAAAAACAAAAATAATCTTCTGCTGTCATCTGTTTCCTTGAGAAGTCTTCAAATAAAGTTTAAAATAAGGAGTTTTGCTTCTATTCAAACAGCCTCTGCGAGGAAAAAACCCTGTAGACCTCATTACAGTTGATTCCTTAATAGAGCTGCAGGATTCCCAGAATCCCTTTCAGTACTGGATAGTTAGTGTGGTTGAAAATGTTGGAGGAAGATTACGCCTTCGCTATGTGGGATTGGAGGAGACTGAATCCTATGACCAGTGGTTGTTTTACTTGGATTGCAGACTTCGACCAGTCGGTTGGTGTCAAGAGAATAAATACAGAATGGACCCACCTGCAGGTAAAGAACCTCCTTGAAATATTGTCTCCCTCTGGCTTTCACTGATGTTTTGAGATACTTGTGCAGCACATTTGTCCTTCTCCAGCATTCACATTGCTTTGTCAGTAGTTTCTGGCTATGTCACAAATGGATGGTGAGATCCATCTAATTTGGGTTCAGAGTGGGGCAGGTGAACCGTATTATTTATTAAATAAATTCGGTTGAAGTCTTTGCAAGTCTGTCAGACCATATAAAACACCAGGAGATCACAGCTCTGAGAAGAAGCTCTTTAGGGTTGAGTTTAGTGTTCAAACCAGCTTGAATGGGGAGGGATTGGGTCTGCAGTTAAGCCAGTCTGGGATCACAGGTTGCTCCACCTTTTCCTGTGTAGGTTAACAATGTGTCCAGGTCTGTGCCTCATTTTTTTTCTGCTGTGGGTGAAGTTTTTCCATGAGTATTGAATTCCTCTCCTTTGGGAAGGTGTTTCTGATGTGACTCACACCTAATGAGGAGAGCTGACCCTGATTCATTCAATTCTCGTGTTCACAAGTTTGTCTGGGATTGGGTCTCGAGTGCTTTTTGGAAATGTGTGTTTTTTGTCACTAATAGGTAGGAATCAATGTTCCCCGTCATGTCTCAATTAGATGTGAATGCTGGAAAGCATGAATATCACCCACTCTGTTACTTTACAGAGTCTTTGTGTGACAGAAACAATTTTTCATTGACCATCTCTGAACCCTCTTGGCCTGTATAGGTTTGGTGAATATAGAAATGGCTCAAAGGCGATTTGTGCTTCCTCTTTGTTCATTCCATTTGCTTTCTGCTGTTTCCTCCTTTCATCCAGTAGTATATCCTTCTCTGTGGATTCCCCACCCCTCATGCCTTTCTTTACATTTTCATTTTTTTCAGTTGTCTTGTCTCTAAACTTGTTACTGGACTGTTTATTTGCTGGAGTTGTTTACTTTTCTTCTCCCCTCCCCTTAATTTAACTTTTAAAATTTGTGTCTCTTTTTCTCATCTGTTCCCATCTGATATCTGTTTCCTCTCCTTTTCATTTCTCTGGTCATTCACTTTTAGCCAACATTGTTATTAATGGATTCAATGCCCAGATCTGCTTCCTGACTTACATTGACTTAAATGGGTCTTCATTACTTTACATCTCTTAAAGTTGAGCCTCATAAGATTTTGCTGAGAAAAGACCTTTCAGGTCTGAGCTCTTCTATTTTGGCCCAGATTCTCTCCTGATCACTGCTTCCAGGGTCTTTCATTGATCCTCTGTTCTGACCCAGCTGTCAGACTCTGCACTGCAGGGAGTAGCCAGTCAGGAGTGGAAATCTCAGGAGTTTCTGGAGGCAGAAATGCTGATTGTTCCACTCCTGATCATGTGATGCCCACCTCACATGGAGTCACAGAATCGTTGAGGTTGGAAAAAACCTTTAAGATCTTCTTGTCCGACCATCCAACGTCTCCATGAGGCACAATGAATTAAAAAAGTGTATGAGACATTAACTGAGAGGAAGAATACAGAAAAAACCTCAAGTGGCTGCTCTTAACAGGATCTGTTTCAAATTAAAGTCTCTGCAGAAGGAATCTTTGAGCAGTCAGGGAAGCAGTAGTGAATTGTGAGGAGGAGAAGCTGGCAGCAGAGAGCTCTAAAGAAACTCAAGGGTGAAGTTACTAAACCACAGACTGTCAAAGAATGCACTTTTCTAAGGTTCTGAGGCCTGGAGACTGTGCCAGGGATACATCCTGGCTTGCTTACTCCCTTCCTAGTGACTTCTTTAGGGAAGAGCATTTAGACTATAAAGACCTCTGTTATGTGAAAAACCTAGTGTGGACCTTCTTAGGAAGGAGAGAGTCTGTGGGCACTACCTTGGTTTTTACACATCAGGGATTAGATTCACCTGCCACAGTGCAGGCATCAAAAGACAGTTCAGCATGAGAAATTGATTTCTCTTTATGGTGGGTAGGGAAAAAGGGGTGCCTAAGACACAACTAACATAGGTAAGATGAAATGACATCTTTATAAGCCTGTTTTTTTCACTCACGGGTTGAAATCAATGAACACACACCTGGTTATTCTAAATTTTGAACATCTGAAGCCAGTTAAGGCAACTCCTTGATTGATAAAGGGAACAGCCTTAGACTGTGTATCAAAGCTGTTATGAATCTCTCACGAAAAGATGCTGAGGAGATGCAGCTGCTCCCACATCAGGCTGTGTGTCCCCTTGCTATCAGACAAGGGTGTTTTTGTACATCACTTCTGCAGCCTGTGACAGTGCTTTGCCTACCCATGACTTAGGTACTACATTCCCACCCTGAGCTTTACTTCCCTCTGTGTCTGGGGTGTGACTTTTCCCTGTCGAGCCACTTGTGGCACCTTCCAGGTTTCACTTCCAGGTCAGTCTTTCAAGATGCAGAGCATCTCAGATAAAGGAGATCCTATGGACCCAAACAATATTTTGGTTGGAGGGGTCTCATTCCTGAAGCCACCGACATCCTAACACCCGCTTAATGTACAAGAGGGTCCTTTGGGGCTTGGAACTACAATGATCTCTAAGGTCCCTTGAAACCCAAACTATTCAGTGATTCTATGAAACAGCATCCCAGCTGTCTTCTCCAAATGGATTCTGTGTATCTCAAGCCCTTTAGCTAAAGCAAAGGGGGGTTATAGCTTATTTTTCCTTCCAGATGTGTATCTGAATCTGGAAAAAGCCTTCTTGCTAGTGCAAATTGGCACAGGCTGCTTGACACAGAGCCACTGATGGCCTGAGCTCAGCTGTTTATGCAGGACGAGATCATCTCGTTTTATGCTACTTTCTATTTAAAGACAAATTGCCAGTCATTTTAATTGCTCACTACTTGTGAACCCTAATACAAATTGACACAGTACACTTTGTTCAATTACCTGCAGCCCTGGCACTTAGATAAAATGCTTTATGCTCTTTTAACCGTGCAATTTAGTGTCCGTGCGCTTGCCAGCATAAGCAAGATGCCACTAATTAAATGTGCATATGATATTCCTTGCTGGCCCTTGAAACCACTGGAGCTGCCTTTGTATCTTGAAGTTTGTTGACACTGTCCAGAGAAGTTGCTGCTTGTTTTCACTGATTTTGGCTGAAGTGGCCCAAAACTTGGCCACAGTTGCCCAAAATGCCAATTTCATCTTTCCTGTGCTTCACTGCCATCACAGTAGAAAGTGAGGGTCTGTTTGCAGCAGGAAAGCATCAGCCACAGTTTTCCTAAATTCACACTTGAAACAACAGGCTGGCTGCAGTGTGGGGCAAAGTTGTGTTGTATTAAGTATTTCCCTGTAAATTAAACCAAACCAGAAAGAAACAAGGTGAGTTGTGCCCCTCCCTGCACTTCATGCTGATCAGAGTTCCTGCAAGCAAGGGAGAAGTGGGGCAACAAAACTATAAAATAATGAACAATTAGATAAAGAGTGCACTTCTTAACACTTGTGCCCGCTGCACACGCTGTAAACAAAGACTTGAAATCTGTATTCCTGGTAATAACCAGACAGCTGAGGAATTAAAAATACTGCCCTGAAAGGTTAACATCCTCCTTCAAGTGTGTTTAAATTCATATGCATATCCTTGGTGTCTGTTCTGAAGTAGTGAGATTTGATATAGTGGAAGTATAAATACATCCACTTCAGTGAGTGATTCTGCAAATCCTGTTTTGATAAGGTCTTAAATCTGGTTAGTTCAGAGCATAAAATTCTCTTGTACCATCAGTGCTAGGTAGAAACAGTGCTTGCTGATTCCTTTTTTTTTTTTTTTAACACATATTTTTTATTCCCTCCTTCAGAATTGTAAGATACAGCAGTAAATCTTCTGCTAGCTAGTAAATATATGTGGTATTAGATGTACAGGATTTAAATGCAAATTGGGCCAAATTGAACCTTGATGTGAATGTGGGAAGGCAGACTGGCCAAAGAAAAGCTCCACACTGCTCACTGTGTATCAAGGTTTGAGTTTATTATTGAGCAAATGTTCATTTCCATTTTAATAATTGTTGCAATCTATCTACCTATCTTCTCTCTTTGAGGCCTTGATATGAATGTTCTGCAATAACTTGTTACGTGCAAGATAACAATATGTTTTCTAGGGCAGGACTAAATCCAATATAATGTTCTTCATCACAGTATTGTTTCCTACATTGTTTCCTTTGATGATTCATAGGCATTTCACTGCACTGAACCATAAAGGGCTTGTTAGTATCATGATTTAATAATATTAAACCTGTAAAGAAACTCACTGGAAGCAATGTGAAGCTGCACAAAGATGTTGCCTAAAAGTATAATGATGAAAATTCATAAGTGTAAATCTTTGCACTGGCGTGATGCTCTGGTTTGAGTGTGATACCAAAAAATGTGTCTGGGTAGAGATTTAGCTGAAATGTTTCTTCCTATACCCACCCAAACCCTGCAATTAAAAAAATAACCCCAAAACTCAAGCACTTTCTGATGAACAAGAGCTTTAAAAATGGTAATTTTTGTTTTGTTTAACTAATATTGGCTGAAGACCTGAGGCTCTTTAAACGAGGAAACATCAGGTATTTTGAGAAATGAAAATCAAAGGAAAGTTTTTTCGCTATTTTCAATTAATGAGATAATAATGATTTTTGTTCCTTCAGCAGTAGTTGAAGGATATGAATTTTTCTGGGTTTTACGGCAGGATATAAAACACAGTCTTCCTCCCTGCTAGTTGCTTTTGTGTTGAATTCATCCATGCTGCACAGCTTGGACTATAAACACTGTTCATTTCACTTGTTCTGTCCATTCATAGGACTTAAGAACTTTAGTCTTCCATAAATATTTGATCTCCAAACAGTCACCTCTTGGTTTTGTTGTTTTTTTTTTTTTTTCTTTTTGTTATTGTCATCCCTTTAGATATCTATTCTCTGAAGACTATAACTGAGTGGAAATGCGCTCTGGAAAAATCCCTTAATGATGCAGCAAATTTTCCTCTTCCAATGGAAGTGTTCAAGGTAAAAGATACTTTTCCTTTGCTTGTGGAACCTGTGATGAATAATTATCATGCCATGTTTAGCAGCTTATGTTAAACTTTTTCAGGAAAGGCCTTTGCCATAAGAGTTGTTTTTTGAAGGTTACAAATGGGATGCTTGCATAAAACACATTTTTGTGTGTGGACTTATTTCTTGATCAGTATTTTCTGGGGTCTGGGGATGACAAGCAGGGATTTATCCAGTTATTTTTCGTGTCTTACTCTGTTAGACGTGTGCAAAGACATCATATACAACTGTGAAATAGTAAGGCTGCGAATATAAAACTTGACACAAACTGGACAGATTTCTGTGAACCTTGCATCAAAATTTTCACCTGATCAAAAGCCACAAGGTAGAGAAACGTCCTTCAGCAACCTGTAGTGGAAGTGAGAGATGATTTTGTTCCCACATCTTCTTTTTTTTAATTTTTTTTTTTGTTCTCTCTCTGGTTCTTTAGCCTCGAGGCACTGGCTTTAATTTCCCATGTAAATCTGCAGTGCTTTTAACCATGGTGTCTCCAGATAATCCTGATTTATAGCTGTGCCTGCCTGGTTTCCAGCAGTGCCATCCTGCAGATGTGGGATGGGCAGTGAGAGGATGCTCAGAGAGGTGTGTGGGAGCACAGTGATGCCCTGGTGTCACCTCTTGCTTGGGGACCTGGTGGACCAGGCTGCCCTCCCCACCAGCAGCCTGGGGACCCTCTGGGTGCCTTCCCAGCCCTTCAGCAGCACTGCACTGGGATACTCCAAAGCATCGTGGAATTCGTGCAGTTCACATGTGGATGTGGCACTCAGCAGTGGCCTTGGCAGTGCTGGGTTAATGGTTGGACTTTGATCTTAGAAGGCTTTTCCAACTGGAATGATTTTATGATTCTATAACTGGAATAAGGCTCTCATCATGGCCCATTCTGGCTGCCACAAAGCCCTGGTGCCACCTTCACCCTCCCTGCAGGGACATGCCAGCAGCTTCCCATGAGGAATCCAGGCTCCTTGCCCAGCTGAGATGCACTCAAATTAGCAACATTAATTTGGGGACACTTTGCTCATGGCTCAGAAAGTGGCTCATTGGCAGTGTGAGAGCTCTGCTGTGCTGGGAGAAGAGGGAAGATTGGTGTGTTGGCCTTGGGCACAGATGTGGGCTTGAGGAGCCCCGTGTTGGGATGGAAGTGGCGTGCAGAGAGTTCTGGGTCTCTGCCATTTGCTTCATCCAACGCTTCCATCTGCCAACTCTATTAAAAGTTTGCATTGGCAGCTTTGAGATCAAAAATGCATTGTGTGGGGCAGGGATTAAATCACAAAAGGGAATGTCTAATGTGTAAATTTTATTCCTGTCTGTGTGAAAGAGTGAAGAATGTTTCTGATGAGGCTCATGAAACATCCTTTTTGAAAAAAGTTTATAACTAACAGCTGTGTTGCTGCCTCTTCCCAGTGTGCCAGACTTATACCCACTTATTTTAATTGTTGCATGCAGGTCATAAATTTGAATTTAGCAAATCCCAGTTGCTGTGCTGTGTGAGCTTGCAAAGATGTTCCTCTTAGAAGACAATGCAAAACCCTGGAATGCGTGAATGGCCTAAGAGGAGAGTTACTTTGGGGCCAAATATGGCAAAAGTGTCAATGTTTAGGTCCATGATTAGGTCAGTAGGACTTCTCTGTTTATCATAATGTGGAAGGTGAACACAAGATGAGCAGAATTCAGAGTTTGGTGCTGTCTGAGCCCCAGTTCTGGTGGTGGGAGATTGAATTAATTTTTTGTGTATGGGCATCACTTTATTCTGCTCATTTAGGGTGAATCAACTCCATTTTGTGCATCTTGATTAAGGAGGAAAAGGCAAGATACCATCTGTGCCTGTGAGCAAGTCTTCCTCTCGTAATGACTTAAACATGAGTATAGGCTTTAGGAGACTCTATGAGTGTAAACTCCACTGCTCTTTCAAAGAAAGCCAGTGATGATGTGTGGGACCTTCAAGGAGGATCCCAGATCTCAGCAGAGTGTCATATCCAAAGGTGTCTTTTATAACTTCTTTTCCATTTAAATGTTTTAATTATTTCATTTTATTTTACAAACCCGGAACAGAAATGATGTCTCTACATGGTGCCTGGAGCTCCTTGCTATTGTAGCTGTCGTGTGTGTTAGGTGGGATAAAAAACACAAGATTTGACAGCTGGCAACTCTTAGAGAGCTTCTGGAAAGCTGAAAATGTCTACTTTGGCAGACATGGTAACTGCACACTGAGCAGTTACATTCTGTTTTTTCCACATTTCCCTGCAGAATTCCGTGGCCGAGGAGGGTGTAGGTGTGTGCTTGCTCTTCATGAGCACGTCCCCTGGGCTGGATTGTGACTTAAATCCATGTTGTCCTTCGAGCTGTGCATGACTGTGGGAGGTGTCACTGTGGTGCCATCAGGCTGTCCCCAGGAGGTGGCAGTGGCAGAGCAGAGCCACGTTTGTAGTGTGAGAAGTAGCTGCTCCCAGGGGCCTGTCAGCCCTCTGCTCCCGTGGGCAGTGACTCCTCGGGTTTGGTGTCACAGGGTTGGGTTCTGCCTGAGAACTCACAAACCATGGGTTTGAGCCTGGATTATCAATGCTCAGCAGTGTGGCAGAGCTGAGCTTGGCACGGGGTCATCTTCAGCAGCAGCTCCAAAAACCCGTGCAGCCCTGATCCCCTCTTGGCATCCAGGGAGAGGACACCAGACCACAGGTTGCAAAAATCTGGGAGAAGGCTGCAAACAGGATTTTCTTTTTTAGTTTTTTTTCCTGGTGCTGTTTTACACTTGGCCGTATGTTGGAAGTGTTTGTAAAATGCTTCAGGATCCTTTGAGAAAGAAACGTGTTGTTTAACTGCCAGAAAATGCTGCTATTATGCAGCTACTAAACATGGTGTTTTGCAAACTGCACATCCTGGAATAAATTTTTCTCCTCACAAAAGCTTTTTGCAACACACCTGTTATTTTGTCGTTTCCTGCTTTTCAGAAAACATGTTGATCCTTGAAGAAAAATAAATACAGACAGCATTTTCAAGGATATTTGAATGGCTTAGGAGCACAAATCCTTCCAAAGGGCCACAGCCCAAAGACATGAGTCTTTTGCTGTGTCCTCTCTGATTTCACAGTGCTGTTGGGATGCCCCTACACTTGGTTTGGTACTGGTCATAAATGATGGCTTGGGCTTCAGGGGACACCTGATAAAATGGTCAGAGCTTGTTGTTAATAAAGATGGTCAGAGTGTTACCAGGGCCTGATTCTGAGTTAAGTGGAACAATTTCAGTGATTTGCTTCAGTGCTGGCATTGCTGGTGCTCTCAAAGAGGGAGCCATGCTCCAAAAACAGCCCTAATACTACAAATCAGTGCATGTTTTAGAGTTCCAGCCCAGCAGCTTGTGTAAGGTGAATGTATTTAGTTTCCTGGAGAGAGGCAGACAGGAGATCCTGAAAATCCTCTCTGACCTCCCACTCTGCCTTCTCCAGTCTCCTTTGCGAGATCTCTGGGTCTCATGTAGATGTTATGGATCTTCACCTCAGACACCTCTGTTTGGGCAACTGAGTCCTACCCAAGATTTGGGGTGTTCGTCATGTTTTCATGGATTTTGCATATTGGCATCCTGTTCCCAGTTCCTATGAGGTGAATCCTGATGGCTACCGTGGGTGGACCTGTTACCAGCCACATCCCTAAACCAAACTCTGATAAACTGCTTGAAGAGCACTTAGGAGAGAGAGGTGTTATCTAAGACAGGTGATACTTCCTGATTTATATCCTTTGGTCCCATTCCTCTTGTTTCTACCCTCCTCCTTTCTGGAAGTTGTTTGTTTTCTCCAGCTCAAAATCTCTTTAGCTGAAAAACCCCGTACATTATGCACAGCCCAGTGCTCCCTTATTTCTAACTGGAGCTTCTGGATGTCTCCTGTTACCAGTTAATTGTATTAATTTATAGTAAGGCTAATGACTTGGAAGGAATTAGTTGGGACAAATCTAAGGAGACTGGTGGAGGGACTATCCATCACCCAGGCAAGAGCTGCCCCTGAAATTCAGGATAGAGTGGTGCTTCTAGTTCAACTCTGACAAGCATGAAGACACGTATTAAACAGGACTCCTTCCTACCAAAAAAATATGTTTGTTCCATTGGATGAATTGTGCATTTTAGCAGTGAAAGTAAGATTGACACTTTTTCCAAGACTTTGCTTCTTTAATAAAAAAGGAAGACAACATCTCTCAGAATTTAGTAAGCATTTTGGGTGTTTTAGAGTGTTTCCTTCCAGTATTCTGGAAGAGTTTAAGTTACAGAAACCCATGTGGTACTTTCAACTCATAGACAGTCCTGATGTGACCGCATCAGTAGCTTTGAAGTCCAGCAGGTTTTTTTCTGTCTTCATCCCCCCTCAGTCGATGGGCACGTGCTGATGCAGCAGCTTAAAACAAGCGTGCCTTTGGTTTCTCTTGGAAGCCAAATCCAGTCCTGAGCTCCTTCATGCCCTGATGGCTTGGCTGGCCCTGGCTCCGCACGCTGCGCTTTAATAACCCGCGAGTTGCCGTGTTGTCTGCAGGCTGCCAGGTTATTTATACTCCATCTGTTCTTCCTCATCTGTGGGCTCGCCAGTCCATTTCCATGGCTGCTGTTTGCCTGTCTGGGAGACGTGCATGGCTTCCCAATCCCTCTGTTGTTCCACTGCCTTTTGACCCACTCCTGCCTCAGCTCGTTAAAGCCATTTATCTTTGTAAGAACCAAGGGATACCACAGAGGGAGTAAGGGATGTGTCTGATACCAAAGGGTGAGATGGAGCCTGGTGGTGCCTCTGTGAGCAGTGAACAGCTCTAGCCCTCTGCAGCTCCCTCCTGACTGTACAAGGCTGTGCAAGGATTTGGGTTGGGAGAGCAACCCAAGGAGGTGGGCAAAGCCAAGCCCTGTCTGTGCCCCCAGGGTCTGTTTGGCAGCACCGTATGAAAGTCCAGGGTGGGAGAGAAGTGCCACAGGCAGTTGAAGCCAAGCAGATGGACTGAGTGAGAACCAGCTCCCTCAGTCTTCCTCGTCCCTCTGGCATGTGTAGTTTTCTTCTTTACTTGCTGGGGACTCTCAGGATGGGGAGAGGTCAGCAAAAGAGCCTGGTTTAGTTCATTTGCTGCATCCAGGCTTGGTTTGGGTCCCTAGGCAGTATTTTCCACTGAGAGGGGCTGATGTGCACCTACAACAGCATCTGCTCCCATGTACGAGGTGGATGATACCTAAAAGTCACCCATTTAGGACGTTTTGCGAGGTCATGTAGTGTAGGGCAAGGGGGAATGGATTAAAACTGAAAGAGGGAAGACTTAGATCAAATATTAGCAAGAAATTCTTTCCTGTGATGCTCAGAAGTTGTGGATGCCCCATCCCTGGAAGTGTTCAAGGCCAGGTTGGATGTGGCTTGAAGCAACCTGGGATAGTGGAAGGGTCCCTGCCCATGGCAGAGGCTTTGGAATGAGATAATCTTTAAGGTCTCCCAACCCAAACCATTCAATGAGTCTACTGTTACATGATGTAAAGATGAATTAATGTCCTCAAAAAAAGCAGAAGTAGCTCTGGTCCGTAGCTGTTTCTCAGGGTGGTTGCAGCTCACAATGTGCATTGAATCAGCTCCTGATCCTCTCTGCTCTAACAAATTCCTATTGATTTCTCAGTAACGATTCCTGCCATGATGTTACCGAGGGCAGCCTCAGTCCCTCCTCACAGCCGAGCTGCTCTGTGTCAAGGGGGTGTGAGAAGACACAGTGCTGGTTTCACTCTGAGCACTCCAGTACCTGTTCCCACCCGTGTCACCCTTTCTGGGTGACTTCACCCCTGTGAAATGGGACCTGGGCGTGTAACACAACCGGGTCTCGACGGCGAACGCTTGTGAAGCACTGTGGCTCTGAGATGCTAAAAACCCCAAATCAAACACACCAAAAAAACCCAAATGGATGCATATCTGCCTCTTTTACCTCTCCCCGTGCTTCCAGTGCCCAGGCAGAGCCAAGCAGGCGCTGTGTGGGAGGGGATCCTTGCCCTAATGCCATCTGCGGCGGGCCGAGCCATACGGAGAAGGTGTGCTTGGATTTCCACCGGCTACTCTGCAATGTTGCTGTTTCTATGGTAACTATTTTTTATTCAACAAGAGGAGCTTAAAATCCGTAGGGCTAAATCCAATCCTCGGCAGAAGCATCTGCAGTTTTTCAAGGGGTTCTTCAGTAGGTGCAGTTTGTAGCTGGCTCTCGTTGCTTCAGGGTCGTGGTGTTTCTAAAACCTCCCTCCCAGCACCCTTTCCTCATCATCCAACCCCACATCTCTACATTCTGGTCTTCCTCTGATGGCTCACATCAGAACAAGGGGACAGTTTGCACGTGTTGTATCTTACGGGGGATTTCTGTCTCCCTGCAGTGAGTGTACCTTCAGGGAAGATTGCTCTGTGTTTAACAAAGGAAGTTGGTGAATCACAAACAAGACTGATTCGTCTGCAAATAACGCAGAGGGTTTCATTTGGTAGTGTTTCTGTCTTTATTTCCTTTTTTTTTTTCTCAATTAAAAAACAAATGCCAGATTCCTGTGGAGGCAGTTTAACCACTACTATTACTGTGTTTGTGACTGGTTCCCACACGTGAGCTTTGTGATTAAAATAAGGCTATTAGAAACAGCCAGTTTCTTGGAGAAATTAGAGAAAACACAGAGGGGAAGTGATTTCTTCAAAAACAAAACCCAAATCAACTAATATTTTCCCAATACCAGATGGGGCCTGCTTCTTCTGTGTCCTTTATTAAGGTAAACCAGGAGAGATGGGACTGAAGGCAAGAGCATTTCATGGTTTTACAGTTAAAGGAGGCTTAGGTCAATCATTTATAAGTGGTCAGTGTTTCTAATCAGCCTTTCAACTTTGCAACTTTTCAGCATTCAAACTTAGTTCTGAATTTTGCATGAAGTTGCAAGTTTGTAGTTTGTGTGCATCTGACTGTCCTGGACCAAAAGAGCCCTGACTTTTAAGAGTATTTGAAAATTAGCCTCAAATTTGAAAATTAGGTGCAAATGAGAGCCTTTTGCTCTTTTCTATATATGCCTTGTAAGCTGCTGGATTTAAAATTACATTATTCCAGTGGTCTTGAGCAGGATGGGCTAAAAGTGGGCATTTCGTAGTGATGAAAGTGATGCCCTGCCTTGAGTTTGGAGACACAGATGGAGCAACCAGCCCAGAGCACAGCTTCCCTGAGTGTCACAGGTGAAAGCAGCTTAGCCAGGTCCCCCTGCTCTATCAGCTTTGCCCAGTGTGCTGTAAAATTACCTGAGCTCCACTCTTGTGACATGGACAAAATTGAGTTTATTTACACCTAAATGGCATTTGTTGAGCAGAAATTGCATTTGTTGACCTGGTATTTAGGTACCAGGTCAGGCAAATGGCAGTGATGATTTTGATGTTTCTGTTTCTGAGTTCATCACCTAAAACTAATACTTAGTGACTTAATTGTCAGGACTTAGGCATGTCACCCACACATGTACTTCCCTAAAGCTTACTCACATCCTTAATGCTTTTCTAAATCTGTTTGTGGATCTCTTTTGGAGTGACATTTAGGTTGCCATGTCATCTGGCATTTCTGAAACCTGCACTGCTGGTGGCTTGTTAGCTGTGCAGGAGAAAATTATGTGGCTGTCTCAGACCCTAAAGAAAGAGAGTTGAGAATTGGGAGCCTGTTCCTGCTCGCAGCACTGTGGCTGACTTGTTACTTGACCTGCAGACGTTGCAGTTCCCAGCCCTGCGTGTGATGCTGGTCACAGTGAGCTGTTGCAAAGCCCATCAGTACTTTCTGCAGAATAATTACAGAAACACAAGCCACGTGAGGATGGAATTCATAGTGAAGATGTGTATCGAAGCAGGGCTGTCTTTCAGGTGGTCCAGAGGGTCACAGCCTGTTCATTTGCAAATGCATCCCGTGCTCTAAAGCTGTGAGTGTGGGGCTGAGTTTAATTGCATTTTTGGGATTATAGTGAGAGCTGTGGCAGCCCTGGTTGTTGCCAGTGGGTTTGGACTGTGAGGGACAGATGTTCATTGAGGGGTTTTGCAGTGCTCCACTCATTACCTGTGAGCTGTAATCCATCCTGTTAGAGATTGTGACCCTTGGAGTGAGCAGCTGTGATGCCAATGCCATGTTAATTTTTTGAATGTTTTGTGGCATGATTTTTCACTCTGCTGTAAGGGATTCTCTTGTGTCCTTGCTGGTTGTCAGTCCGGGTTACTTGACTGCTCCTCAGCAGCCAGAGGGTGTTTCCATTGCCCTCTCAGGGCTTGTGAACCCCAGGACAGGTGATCTGCTGGTATAAATTATAGTTTCATGGAATCATTGACTCATTTGGTTTGGAAAACACCTCCAAGATTGAGTCCAACCATTAACCCAGCACTGCCAAGCCCTCCACTAAACCATGTCCCCAAGTGTCACATCTATAGAACTTTTAAGTCCCACCAGGGATGGTGACTCCAAGACTTCTCTGGGCAGCCTGTCCCAGTGCTTGGCAGCCTATTCAGTGTAGAAGTTTTTCCTGATATCCAACCCAAACTTCTGTGTGGTCAGTGAGGCTGCTCCTGGGAAGCACTGACTGCCAGTAGGAGTTAAAGCCCACCATGCCTGAGGCTATAAAATGCTCCAGCTGGTCAAAACTGTTCTGTCTGTTCATCTCCATTTCAAAGAAGATTGAAAGTCACTTGGAGAAGTTGCTAGAAAATAATGGCTGGTGACATGCTCGCTGGTGGTGTTGAATTCTGTGAAATAGCAGCAAAGGGTCGAATTCTGCCACCCATAATCATTTCAGGCATTTCTTTTGTTCAGCTGCAGAGCCTGGCAGGGAGCAGGAGAAAGTCTCACCCATCCAGTCCTCTCCTTGTAGCTGCTTTTATTAAACAGGCATTGTTCCTGTCAACGTGAATAAAGGGAAGAGAGAGCAGTTCATTATCCACTGTATCACTTTGAGTCTAATACTAATTAAATGCTTTGCCATCACTTCTCTGGAACCTATTCTTAGAAATTATGTAAATTAATTGGAGTTTTGAAGAGGAGCATATGCCAAATCCTAAGTAATTCCCTGCTGGCTGAGGCTGCTCCAGCACTGGAACCAGAGAACGGCATCAGGAATCTTTTTTCTTTCCTTTTGTGGCTGCAAAAATAAAAAGCTGCTTTGGTAAATTTTGGTGATTCTCTTTAGCCAGTATATGAGACAGATCAACTACCCAGACCCTGACCACTTTCCAGAGAGGTACAATACAAAGGCTTTTTCTCCGTGAAAGCTTTTCCATCTCAAAAGTGACATTTGACATGGGAAGGGTTTTTAACAGCATTTCTCCAAAGAAATGAATGTTCCTGCTTCAAAGAGGATTTTGACCCTCAAAAGGGAGACGTACTTGAGATCCTGTGAACTCCCCTTGTGAGTTCACTCTTGCTACTAATTTAATGGGGAAAATATTTACTTGCTATGCTGAATGACAAGGGAGATTTGATCCCAAGGTACACAGCCCTTTTGAGGTAAAATAGCCTTAAATTTTATTAGTGCCTTTTTCCCCCCTATTTGATCATTTTTCCCCTTTGAAAAAAAAGCCGAAACAAATAGAAGGAGAAACACCAAAGAAAATGATTTAGATAAAAAGGAGAAGCAGTATGGTTTGGTGTCAGTATATTTTGGTCTCAATCAACAAATCACTTTAGAAGTTGATTAAACTGCTTGCTTGTTTAAAGATAAACATGATTAAGTACTCTGGTGGATCTTGTCTTATTACGTATGGAGGCTGGATCTGAGCGTGAGTGGTATCATGGAACGTTTGTGGGGAGATGCTGATTCCAGATGCACATTTTGCAAAGTTGCCTTTTCTTCACAACCTCACCCTGAGGATAAAGAGACCCAGGGTGTGGATCCTCAGGCAGGAGGAGGCAGCCCTCCAGTCCAGATGCTTCTTTGCCTTTAGGGGTTTGAAGTTCAGTGCTGGTGAGGTTAGATTTTTGCAGGCATCATCTTTTCCCTCTGAAACTTTTTCCGTACTAAAGGTGGCAGTTTTTGATAGGACCTTAAATCTCATCTCGTTCCACTCCCCTGCCGTGGGCAGGGACACCTCCCACTATCCCAGGCTGCTGGCCTTGAACGCTTCCAGGGATGGACATGGACAGCTTCTCTGGGCAGCCTATTCCAGTGACTTGCTTCCCTCACAGTAAAGAATTTCTTCCTAATATCTGATTTTAAATCTGCTTTTTTTCATTTTAAAACCATTCCCCCTCATCCTGTCACTGTATGCCCTTGTGAAAAAGGTGCTTGAACTCCTGGATGTCTGCTCCTTCCTCAGCTACTAGTTCGTTGGGCTCTGGGCCATTATTGTTAAATATTCCTCAGTTTCTTAATCGGTATTTTCTTCTGCTGTGAGACAAAATTCATTACTGTTTGGTTGGTGTTTTTTTCTGCTATTTGGTTCTCACTAAAAAGGGCTACGTAAACACTGCAGGTTGGTAAGATGAAAACAACCATTCATTTAACTGTGGTTGGAGCTTGTAAAAATCCTTATCTCTAGCAGCAGTTGGAATGTAAGATCCCAAAATAGAAGTTGTTAAGCCCTTACAAGTGCAGACGGTTCTTGGGAAAAGAAAGCACAATGACACACAACTTCAGATCAATAGAAAATCATTTTAGAACAAGAATACCCCGTGTAGCAATGAATGTAGATGGGATTGTTGTTGCTAACCACTTATTAGATAGCGAGCTTTCTGCATGTATTTTGGAGTAGTCTGTGAGTGTGTGCTAAATATAACATCATCTCTCTTTATGCTTGTATTGGCTAATGCACCAGTGGTTTAGAAATACTGTGGGACATTTTTATTGAATGAACACAAAATGCAGTCATTACCCTGGAATTAGAGTGGCAGCTTCTGTGACTGTTAGGGGTCACAAGAGATGGAGTAATTAGGTGTTAAACACTAAATGATGGCAAACTGGGGAGTTGAATCTGGATTGCTTCTGAATTTCAGGACTGCATCCTGCATCCACAGAGGTGCTGTGGAGAACCCTCTGCATGTAGCTTGTTGGTGCAGCCAGGTTTTATCCCAGGTGGAAGTGTTATGTTGGGCATATTCTTGAACACAACTGCCTGTTTTCCCATCATCATGTTCTCTTGTTGCCCATGTTTTTGGTGTGAATTCGCTGTTCAAGCCTTAGTCCAAATCCAGTCTCTTGGCTGGAAAAAATTACCTTTCCTTCTTGGAGACCAGCCCAGGTGCTTATTTTGGTGCCCTGCAGGTGCTGGACACCCATCAGGGTAAATCAGGGCCATGCTGTTTGTATCCATGCTGGGCATTACCCTGGGGGGCTTCAGTTTGAGTCCGGGACCTCAGTTGCTCCCAGAGGCTGGTGGCTGTCAGAGGTGGAGAGGCTCTGCCCTCGGGAGATTCTCAAGCAGCCGTTTCTCAGCCAGGTCCTCATTTTGGTGAGCACGATCTCCTTGTGGTCCAAGTTCTGATTGGATGCTGCTGCTGGGATGGACAAACCCTGTGCTTTAGATATGAGGGGCTTGGTGCTGTAGATGTGTCCTCTAGGACTGAGGTTGTCCCCTCTCTTTCTCTGGTGGGGTTGGCATGAAAAGAACATAGGACCAGCTAAGTGACAAAACCCCCCTCAGGTGCCTTTCAAACAGATTTTCAGATGTATTGGCTCCTTCTTGGTGTCACCACGTGTTCCTCTTCCCACAGGACCATGCTGATTTGAGAAACCACTTCTTCACTGTGGGGATGAAGCTGGAGGCAGTGAATATGAGGGAGCCTTTTCATATCTGTCCTGCATCAGTGACCAAGGTGAGTGCTCAGAAAGGAGGGGTGAAAAGACCCTGACTGGGAAACTCTCCCTGATTTCCACCACATTTAGAAAAACACAGGAGTGATACAGAAGTGGCTGGAAAGCACGTTAAGAAATAGGTTTAAAATCCATGGATGTTCCTAATTATTTCTTTCCTGCAAGCATCACCAGATGATTCTATGCACTTAAAACCAGTGGGGATGAGCATGTTCATCTACTACTTCCATGCAAAAAAAAGGGATCCCTCTTTTGTCATTGTCTCCCCTCCATCCATGTGTTTTCCCTGTGCATCTGGGAAACCTTTGGAAATAAAACAGCTGAATGGAGGTTGATAGCTGGATATTTAATCCACACTCTCAAAGGCAAGAGAGAGGGAGGCTCTGGGGTCTCCAGAATCATCTCCAGTCCCTGCTCAGCTGTGGGACCCTGAACCTCAGCGCTTTCCATTGCCTCATTTCACCCATCTCTAAAACTCAGGCTTTGATCTCTTGGGTAGAAACACTTTGATGAAAAGATTTAGATGAGAGCAAATTATTTTCACTAGTTTGATCCCCAGGCTTGGCTTTTTCAGCTTTCCACGTTACCTAATGTTGCAGCAAATCTAACTCCTGATTCTGGTCTGTTCTTTTTCTCCTCTTAGGTTTTTAACAATCATTATTTACAAGTGACCATTGATGACTTGAGACCTGAACCCAGCAAAATCTCGATGCTTTGCCATGCAGATTCCTTGGGGATCTTGCCAATACAGTGGTGCCTTAAAAACGGAGTCAATCTCACACCTCCCAAGGGTTTGTATTCCTTCTCAGTGGTTTTTGGGTTTACTCTGAAGGAAGTTTACTTGTTATTATTGCCTTTAAAACTGTGGTGGTGGTTGCTGCAGAGCATCAGCTAAAGTATCTCAAGCCAGAGTAGTTCTCTGGAGTGTTTGGGGCTGTTCTGGCTCCTACCAGCCCATGGACATCTTAGCAAATGTGTCTTGCTGGTGGATTGATGTCCCTGTGCTTTGAAGTCTGATTCAGGCTGTACCAAATCCTTGTGAATTCCTGTGGAATAAATCCTAGCAATTACTTGTGTGTGTAGAGAGCAAAAGGAGCATTAAAAGTTCTATCATTGTAGAGTCAAACCCTGTTTCATTCACTTTGGTACAATGCTGAGGCCAAGCAAAGCTCCTAAATCTCAATGTCTGAGCTAAAAACAGCTGCCTGCCCAGGAGTGTGGAGGGATTTCCTTGGCTGTCTCAACAAATCCCAGGGCACGTTGCAAGCAGCGTTCAGGTCAGAGCCAGGAGAAACAGCCTCCAGCCCTGCTGTTCCCCAACTTTGTAGCAGTGCAGTTAATTACTCGCAACTTCAGACAATGACCTGTGGTGCCCTAGCAGTATTTCTTTGCCTGCAAAATGTGTTGGTTTCCTGGAATTTCAAGTTTTTGAAGCTGGCTGGGTTGTTGGTCTGTTGCCAAAAATCGGTGTTGCTTGGGAGGAAGAGAAAAAGAAAGAGGAAAAAAAAAAGAAAATCAAGCTACGTTTTGAGTATGAACATTTGTCTTCATTTTGGAGAAAGCATGATGCTGCCAAACCCAGGGAAGGGAAGGGTTATTTCCTACCAGATTCAGAATCCTTTTATGTATATCCAGAGTGCTTCTTCAGCACATGTAATTTGAAATTCCCACCCAAGTCCTGGAGCCCTGTGTGTGCAGCTGCATGTGGTGCGTCCATGATTGCTCTGCTGCTTCTGCTGAAATAAATCTGCAGTCTGGGGCTTTAGCTCTGTCCTGCTGAAACCCAGGTGTAATGATAATGCCTGTGCAAGCACTCACTGATACTGGCCAGTAAATGGAATATTTTGGGGTTTTTCTACCCAAATACATGTGCAGCTTGCCCCAGGCAGGATAATTAACTGAAGGAGACCACGGGCCAGACATTTCTCTTTATGGGGTCATGACCTAAAAATTTCCACTCCATGCTGATACAAAGCCTGTCTGAGATGGTATTTTATGGGTCAAGTGTGCGTGAACTCTTATTTTAGATGCCAACATTTTAAGACATACCTGAAGCATCTGTCATGTGAATATTTTTCTACTTGGCCAGGTCTAGTGGGAGGTGTCCCTGCCCATGGCAGAGGGATGGAATTGGGTGACTTTTTAGGCCCCTTCCAACCCAAACCCTTCTGTGATTCTGTGAATCTGTGATCCGGTGTGATGCCGGTTATTGGGATCCACCTGGGCACCTGAGAAGGTGCAGAATGTCCCTCCTTATTCCCCTGGTGAAAATCAAATTTGCTTTCTGCTGTGAGATCAGAAATCCTGGGGGGAAGCTATTAAAAAAGCATAAAGCCAGTGACAGATGCATTCTATATGTTGCTGTATTTTTTATACTCTGTATAAGGGCTGCATGTCCAAACTGAATTTTAGCACCTTAAAACCTTTTCTGTGGGCAGACATGTTCTTTGAGTTACTAAGTGTAATCAGGTATTAGAATGAATTATTTGAAAATAAAGCAAACAAACTAAACAAAAACCCATAAACCACAAAAAAAGAAAGCAGACAGAAAGCGAAAAGCATCCAAACCCCTGGTTAATTTAGGGTTGACAAGGAGGTTTTCAGATCTCAAAATAAAATGATTTTGTTTTGTCAGAAGAATGTGCCAGGTTGGGGTATTGGAGTTCGGAGTCCTTTATTTCTCTGATATCCATTCTCTTGCCTTTTTCCCTATCAGGGCTTTACTGAAGACAAACAAAGAGTAAATGGGTCATGAACAGGAGGTGCAAATATTTGCTACTCGAAATAGAGAGCAGTATTTTCCTGTACAGTGCCAAAAATGAATACCCATTAACTGCTGCTGTATAAACATTGAACAAGCTCTGTTTATATTTATTAGAACTGTATTTATAGACCACTTCCCTTTAAAGTAACAACCATTGTTTTATGAGCTATTAAGTGGGGGAAAAAAACATTGTGATAATGCTCCTAGTTGTAAAGCTTACTAACGAAATACCACTTCCAAAACCTCCAGTACGTTTGTATTGTTATATTTGCTTCTGATTAGGCTGCTGGGCTCTTCCATGCCCAGAGCTGGGATGGCAAACACAGTGAAGGTGTTGCATGCTGGAGTTGTGCAAACACAGCTCTCAGTGTTGTCACTTGGGCTGAGCCTTCCAGGATGGCAGGGTGTGAGTGTCGTGTGCTGATGGAGGCCCGGGGTGCCTGGTACCTCCCTGTGTGCTGAGGGAGGCAGCTGAGGTAATCAGTAAGGTTTGAAAAGACCTTCAGTCAAGTTGGATCATCGAGTCCAACCTTTGGCTGATCTCCACCTCGTCCACCAGATCCCGGCACTGAGTGTCCAGTTGTTTCTTGACCACTTCCAAGGCTGGGGACTCGACTACTTCCCTGGGCAGCCCATTCCAATGCCTGACAGCCTTTTCAGTGAACACATTATTTCTAATATCCGCCCTGAGCCTCCCCTGGCCCAGCCTGAGGCCGTTCCCTCTCCTCCTGTCCCTGTTCCCTGGCAGCAGATCCCAAATTCCCCCCCTCACTGCCCCTCCTGGCAGGGAGTTGTGCAGAGCCACAAGGTCCCCTCTGACCCCCCTTTTCTCCAGGCTGAGCCCCTTCCCCAGCTCCCTCAGCCCCTCCTGGGGTTCCAGGCCCTTCCCCAGCTCCGTTCCCTTTTCTGGACACGCTCCAGCCCCTCAAGGTCTCTCTGGCCACGAAGGCCCAGAACTGGACCCAGCACTCGAGGTGCAGCCTCTCCATGAAAAGGCCACGTGCAGGTCAGAGCTTATTTGAAGTCTATTGCTGGGTCTTCCCTTCTTGGAATCCTCCCTGTGTTGCTGCAGTGAGTTACTTTAAACTCTCCAGCTGCCTTCCCAGGTTCCATTCCTACCGAAACCTGAAGGAAAAGGGCTTCCAGTGATTCCAGTGGTGCAGGGCCAAGCCAACAGGTGATTGTGTGGTGACAACACAGTACAAGTACAAGGTTTTGTACCTCACTGAAACACCTTTAATGTGCCGTTTCCATCCACTCTGACAAGATTTGTGTAGCTTAAAATTGAGATGCAAAACCCATCCGTGAGGGATTTGAACTGGAGATAAAAAAAGAGATGGAGAAGAAGTGTGAAGAAAATGCTGTTGCAGAAATTGTTAAAAAACAATGCAAGGATATTTTTTGTATGAAAAAAGGACATTCTTTATAAGTAACTGCCCTTTCTTTTCTTCCCTGTGCATGTTTAGTTTTTTAATTATGATGCACTTTAATGCCCTACAGAGACAGGCATCTTAGCTCAAGGCTTTATCTCAGTAATTTGTTTGTCATGAATGCAATTATTAGGATTAGAAATCATCTTATCCGAGATACTTGGATCTTAGCAGGATGCTTGGCACGTTGTTTTCAAAAATTTTACCTCCTTTTTTTGGGATCTGGCAGACTAATAGGGGATTACACTCAGTATTCCACTCCGTGCCTATAAAAAAAGTCACAATTTTCATTGTCATAAATGATTCATTCACATTTGATCTTGAATGTCCCTTTTTGACTATCAATGTAAAAGGCATTTTGGGATGTTCTCTGAAATGATGCCAGGCTGAGATGCCAGGAAGGGAGATTGAGGGGGGAATTTGGCCTTTGGATGACTCCTGAAACTTTACAATAAGAGTAGTTCTGCAGTAATATCATTAGAGTATCCACAGGCCCCTGGACAGGATTAGCACTCACTGGTTTCAAGCACTGCAAAAGTAGAGACTAAGAGGCAGGCAAAAAAAAAGCCCCAAAAAGCAAATTTAAAAAACCATCTCCGTCCCAAGAATTTATTGCCTAAATTGCCAAGTAAGAGAAGTGGATGAGCAGAGGTCTGATTTGTCATTCTGTGATGGGACTCCTTGAGAGATGCTCATGTAAATGAATCCCTTTATTTCACCTAGAAGCAGAGGCTGAAAGGATCATCTGCTTGCTGGGGCTGGGAGATCTGTGTTCATTTTCCTGCTCTGCCCCAGACTTCTGTAACATTCTTACTGTGATGGGATTCAGCTCACCCTGAGCTGCTGGGGAGTCAGTCAGGGAAAAAGACCAAGGAAAATTCCCATTGCACAAGATGCGATAGGCCGGGTCATTATGCAAAATACTGCCAGTGCATCAATAAAGAGAGGAGAATTTATCTCCTGCTTTGAAAGAGAGGATGGATCAGCTTCTGATTGTGCTGATCCTCTCCCTGTCCACTCCTGAGGGACCAGCAAATAACCCATGCCCTGCTCCATAACCCCATCTTGTAGACAACTAAAAGGAGGAGAAAGAAGTCCATGACTAGCCCCACCTGAGAATTTGGGACAGTGGCACTTCTCATTAGTTTTGGGTTTATTAAAAATTGGGAGATGCTAACAGAAAAGGGAAAATAAGGAAAATAATTATGTCTTACTACTTTTTAATGGAGATTTGGCAGTGAATGCAGGAGGCGTGTGAGTGGAGGCTGGAGAAGCCATTGGCTCTCACAGTGTGTCAGCAGGGGCCCTGCTGACTCTGCACAGGCCACTGAGGCAGGATGAGATGCTGAAACACAGATTTCGTCTGCTTGGGGCCCACTTTGTCCTCTGTCTGTGCTGTGGAGTGGTGGCTGATGGCTCTTTTTGTTTTGTGCTCCTGCAGGTTACTCTGGCCAGGACTTTGACTGGGCAGACTACCAGAAGCAGTGTGGAGCTGAGGCAGCGCCTCACCTGTGCTTTAGAAACGTAAGTTCTTCCTTTTGCTCCTGTCCATCCATGAGAAACAAAACATCTGGCACAGAAAAGCTGCTGCAAGCATTTGGGAGGTTCCCCCACAGCATAAGGCAGCCTGAGGAAGGAAACTGGGGGTGTGTTCCAGGTCTCCATCCCTAAAAGAGAAAAAAATCTTACTTTAGTCTTGTCTTTACCTGTAATTATCCCGCTCTTCATCCCCTCTCTGGTTTTGTACAGCACAGAAGATCTCAACTGGTTATTGCAAGTAATTCAAGTGCTGCTAAAAATAATTTAGGTAAAGAAATTGCATAGTATCGTATGCCCCTTTTCACATTTTGGGTGTTTCCTCTGTATCCCAGGGAGGGATGCATTTAACCAAACCACATGCATTTGAAAGCTGAATGTTGAAAATGTGGGAGAGGATGATTAACCCTCATGGATTCTCTGGTCTTTGCGATGGTTCATGTCCTTCCTTGATGCAGCAACAGTGATGTGAGAGTGATGGATGCCATTAAGATTCACAGCTTTTGCAATAATCTTTTGCAGGCTGTTTTATGGCAATGACAGTCATGTGTGGCTTGATCTGACAGGTGTTCATCACTTGGGGAATGGCAGATGTAGCCTTCTACCTTTTCCAGTAACCTGGTGCTCTCCTTCATGTGCCCATCAGCTGATGGAAGTTGAGATCCCATCAGTAAATGAAAATGTTCCTGGTACCTATATGTTACTGGTGTACCTGAAATGGGCACAGGTGGCTTTGCAAAATAAAGTGGTGGTGTGAATGATGGACAGGCAGGTTTCTGTAGGAATTGTACAGCTTCTCACTGCTCAGAAGTCACAGGACTGAGGGATGAGGTGTTTATGGAAAGCAGAATGGAGACAGTTTCCAGCCATGGAGCCAGGCACTGGCTGTGGTTTTGCATGCCCATCACCATCTGTGGTGGCCCAAGGACAGCCTGGCTTGGAAGCTTTGATCGTGAATTGGTGAATTTTTTGTTGATGAACTCAGAAGACCTGTACCATGAACAGAGTCTGACTTGGGAGTCAAATCAGAGTAAGGATTTCTTTGCCCTATTTTTTGGGCCATCCTCTGCAGAACGCTCTTCCTGAAGGGACTTTTAAGCAAAGACTTCCAGCAGTGCTGAGGGAAGCTGGACAGTGCTGCATCACACCAATAGAGTGGGGCTATTTTTGCATTTCATCTCTACTACAAATACCCCTACCTTTTCTTTATATCTCCTTTCATTTTGCCAAGTGTTTTATCTCTTCTCTCAGCACTGGCAACCTTGAGAAAAGTCTCTGCATAATATCCTCTAAGATTTAGTCAGGTCTGAGCACTTTTTAGTCCTTTTTTTTAAGGAAACATTCACCAGATGAGCATGTGTCTGTTATTCTTTCACTCTTAATAACACAATTCTTTTCAGAGGGAACTGCTCTGTTGTCACTTATGCAGCCTCCTGGCTGGTTGGTCCCCTTGATTTGTGGCTGTGAGGGGCTTTTCGATGGAAGCTTTTTGCATCTCCCACCTCGTGCAGCCCGACGGTACTGGCAGTGGAGGTGCTGTAGCTGTTTCCCCGGGAGGGATTTTTAACAAGGAGAGGCAGTTATGAAATGGATTGACGTTCCCAAATGCTTATTAAAATAAACTCCACCTAACTGTTTTGCCATTGATTCTGTATAAATGAGCCTCCAGCACCGAATTGCAATGAAAGGAGCTGGGTGATGATAAATGGCATTTCCTTGTTAGGCAACATAAAAGGCATGTAAACAAACTCAGCCTGCATTCCTGCAGCCCTGGCCATTAGCAGCTTTTCCAGGGTGAAGCTGATCTGTGTGCTGAGCAAGGCTTGAGGCAGTCCAAGAGGTGTTTGCGAGTAGCAGCACGTTCTTGGATGGAAAAGAGACCAAAGCCACCGGTTTTTAGTCTCTCAGAGAACTCTCAATGGTTGTTGAAGTGCCTGTGCATAGTCCTTGGTGTTGTACTAATTGGAGAAGGGTTGAATTTGAGCCTGGCTTCCAGTTTCTCACTGGATGAGGGGCTGGTGTCATTTTGAGTCAGTGACAATTATTACCTATCCCAATTATTATTAGCAAAAGATCTCATCCCAGAGGGGGAAACCTTTCTGTGCTACTGTGTGCAGAGAGATGCAGAGCAGGTGGGACAGAGGGGGGAAAATCCAAGGGAAGGAGGCCCTGGCGTGGCCACAGATACTGCATTAGTGTGTTTTCAGGGACGGTGATGAGGAAGATACTGGAAAGGGATTGAGCATAAGTGTCAGGAGGGGACACTGGAAGGAACAGTGGCAGTGAATATAACTGGGTCCATCTACACTCCAGCCAATGACCTCACATACCTGAGGACCTTGTTCATTGAGCTTAAAACAGAATCACAGGATGGTTTGGGTTGGAAGGGACATTAAAGACTGTCTAGTTCCAGTCCTCCCATGCCACGGGCACTGCTTCCACCCACCAGATCAGACTGCTCAGGGGCCCATCCATGACAACTCCCATGATGAAACGCATACTTGAAGTGGTTGCTCAAATTTCTTCAGCTTCAGTCATCTTGGATGACTGAGTGTATGAAGAGGTTTCGCTGGTCTCAGAAAGGATGGTTTTTTGCTTTATAAGGTTTCTCCTAGCAAGGTGAGAGATGCTTAAGCAAAGGAGTTCTGGAAACCCTCTGGGTAATATCACATTAACAGCAAATACATCACTGGCAAATATTCAAATGTACTTGGAGCTGATGTGGAGCAACCTGCTCCCAGTCTCCTGAGAGTTAGGGGTTAACTCTAACACGACATGCATTTCATCTTTGAATTTTCATATGAGTGTTGTGCAAACCTGCTTCAGCATGGGCTCCTCTCTTCAGGGTTACAGCCTCCTTGGGGTATCCATCTCCTCTGATGGGACTCCTCCAGGGGCTGCAGGTGGATCTCTGCTCCCATGTGGACCCCCATGTGCCGCAGGGGCACAGCAACGTCACCATGGGCTGCACCAGGACAGCTCTGATTTGACTCTGGATGCCTTTGCATTCTTCAGGGCATCCTGCCCTTCCAGTGGAAAGCAAACCATGGTAAATTTATACTTCCCAGCTGACAGTCTGGTTGAAGTTGTGCAGTGGTGCAGTGCCGTGTTTCAGCATTGGCTCTTGACTCTTTCAGACATCCTTCAGCCGTGGCTTCACCAAGAACATGAAGCTGGAGGCAGTGAACCCCAGGAACCCTGCAGAGATTTGTGTCGCTTCCATCACCTCAGTGAAAGGACGGTTGATGTGGCTGCACCTGGAAGGTACTTACTCTAAAGGCTGCTTGTGTTTGTGTACTTCACTCACTCACTCACTCACTCACTCACTCACTCTCTGAATTTTGTCCTTCATCCTCTGCACAAAATATGCACTTTGACCAGTAATGTGTCATGAGGAATTACATTTCCCTGCTCTTTCTCTGTGGGGGCTGCAAGTTCTTCCACTCTCCCATTCACGTGGTCTTTATCACCATGATAACAACCTCCTCCCTGCCATCATTGTACACCTTCATCCTAGGAATAGAAGTTTGCCTCACTTGTGCAGCTGAGACTTCCACAGCAATTCCCAGCCTGACAATTTGTACAGGAGGAGGGGTCTCTAATCAAAGCCCTTAAGGTTGGTAAAAACATTGCCAGGTAATCCAGAGTATCATAGTTCCTCCTGAGTGTTTGTTTTTGGTAGAGCTGTGTGCAGTGGCAGGTTTTGGTTTTTAACTCGAAGATAATTGTTTGCGTTCTAGCTCAAGGTGGCAACAGCTCATCTGCAGCCTGGTCTGGACACAGGGCAGATTTTTTTTTGAAGAGCTGGAATCAACACTGGTTTTAAATTTCATTCTCACTACGGCTGTTGTTGAATTTACACTCATCTGGTCAAGGAATCTTGAAACCCTTTTTGGCAAATTGTTTTCTTAAATGACCAGGTGCCTTCACTTCTATATGCCAAAGATGTGGACAGATGCAGGAAGAGGGCTCCCACCCTCCTCACACTCCCACCTTGCTTCCTTCCCTCATCTCTTTCTCCCTGCCTTTTACTCTTTTAATTTCTTAAAGGATATTTTTTTACAACTTACCATAAAAAAACCCTGTGTGCATCTCCTTTCTTTTGAGTTCTGATATATAGATGCTTTCAGCTTGGTTTATATCTCAATACCAGGAATTGAATGAACTGTAGTAAACAGAAAAGATGCAAAAGACTGCAAAAATAGAAAGAAGTCTTTGCTGCTGTACGAATACATCACTATGGTATGCACAGTGTTATGCTAGAAGCAGGCATAAAAACACAGCCAAAAAACCCTGCTTGCAGAGTTGTGAAATAAATGTGGCTTGAAGTGTGGCATGGGGTTTTTTGACTCCATTAATACACTGTTGTTTCTAACTGATTGTTTATAGTCTGGAAGCAGCAAGGTTCCCCAACTACCACAGGAGCCCCTCACTGAAGACCTCGGGTCCCATCATTTATCATAGGCGCCTCTGAAGCTTTCATTGTTGCCCTCCCAGTTTCCCAGTTTGACAGCCCAGGCTGCAGCCATAAACCAGGAACACAGGAGTTAAGCAGGGCCAAGTTAGACATGAGGGAACAGTGTGTGATAAATCACACTTGGTACAGTAGCAAAACCCTAAACTCCAGGGCGAGCGTTTAATGAGCAGCAGTGCGGTTCCCCCGTGGAGGGGGAGAAGCTCAGGACTGATGGGATGCTCTGCGCTCTCTGCTACTTTATTACTCATCATCTGCATTGTTAATTTTTACTGGTTCATTTTAGATTTTAGAGCTTGAAGCTTTCTGGTGTGAATTTATACAAGTAATAATGCACATTCCCTGCATAGCCCAGGAATTTGAGGAGAACCTTTTTGTTAATCACTTCTCCAGGGAGGTTTCCTGTAATTTCCCCTTTTACAGTTTTCTAGAGTTGCTGCTCTGTTCTACCCATCCTTTAAGATTCATAGCAGGATACAGACATTTTCCTCACCCTGTTTCCAGTCTCCTTGTTTTCCCTTCAACCTCCCAATTCCCATGGATATTTCTTGCTCTGAGAAGAGAGTGGTATAAAACGCAACAAATGAAAGTAATGAGTCTCAAAAAAGCTGTTTTCCGTTCCTGTGAGTGAGGCCAAAGGAAGCAGTAAGATGTTGGAAGTGGAAAGCAGGGTTATCAATTGCCAGGGGGCAGAAGCAGTGCCAGGGAGGACAGAGAAGCTGTGAATATTTCTTACAAGAGGAAGAGAAGTGGTGCAGGAGAATGGGCGTTGTGCTGCTTTCTTGCTCCTCAGGGTGGCTACAGGTGTAAACTTTAAACCCACAATATCTGTACAACCATTTGGTTGGAAAAGACCCTTCATGTCTCATTTGTTGTTGCTTGCAAGCAGGAAAGTACATTTGATCTGCTTACTTCATAATGATTTAGAATTGTAGAATAATTAAGATTGGAAAGGCCTCTAAGATAATTGAGTCTGTTTTGTCAGAATGACACCATTACAATAATGAAATAATTTGATATCCCAGTCCTGGTGACATTTCAGTGGGGTCTGTGTTGATTTCTTGCTCTGTTCAGGGCTTCATCCATGGTTTGCTCACTGTGTGCTTGTCTTGCCACTGACTCCACTGTTGTCACATGGGCTCCTTGCCTGGATTCGTGGTGTCAGGTGAAAATGGAGCTCCCCACTGGAGCTTTCATCAGGTTCAAACTGAGCAGTAACCACGTGGTATTACATGGAGGGAAATGGTTTTGCAGGGAATTTCAGCTGCTGGAATCTTGTATTCAGCAAGTTGTGTCCTTCCCCATATGCCTTCAGCCCAATCTCTTCCCCATATCCCAGTGAAAGAGACGCTGTATTTTCAATGGATAGTGCCTGAACATGATGCAGTGCTCAGAGAAACGCCATGAAGACATCCATGAATCTACACAGACATCATGATTGCATTTTTTAAATTATTTCCTCCAGCAGTGTGATCACCAGCACCTATTTCCCTCCCTCCTTTGGGTTTTTCATGCAGCCACGCACTCTAAGAGCAGCAGGTTTATTACTGATCCAAATGCTGCACCTCAGCCTCGGTGCTGTTACCATCACAAAGTTCAATTACTGTTTCAATTACACCACGAGCCCTTGATGAACATTCATTAGTGGGAAGCTCCCTGTAGTCATCTGGCTGTGCACAGTCAAACACTTGCTGCCTTAAGCGGGAGGCAAAGATGTTTTAACAGATGCCGAGGCGAGGAGGATGCAGGGGAAGCTGCTGATCCTTTGGTCCCTTTTATTAGGAGATCACCTCATGCTGGTGCTGGAGCTGTCTGTCCTGGGGTGGAATTGGCAGAGGGAGGAGGTGAAGTTGCTGGCCCAGCTGTGCCAGCACAGTTAGTTAAATGGTGCCTTGACTCAGGACACAGAGTTGTTTTTGAAATAATTCGCATCCAGCAGGAATATTTTCATTGGATTTTGAGTGGAAATCAGGTAAATTAGGAAAAAATTCCTTCACTGAAGGGGTGGTCAAGCATTGGAAGGGGCTTCCCAGTGTAGTGGTGGAATGACTGCCCCTGGAAGTGTTCTGAAGTCATGTAGATGTGGTGCTGAGAGATGTGTTAGTGGGGACTTGGCAGTGATGGGTTAATGGTTGGGCTTGATGATCTTGGAGGTCTTTCCCAACCTAAATAATTCTTTCGTTCTATGAGTGGGATCCACATAAATGAAGACAGGAGATTGTCTTCTAAAGGAGGCCTAATAACAAATTGGAAGATAATTCCTTTAAATAGAGTCTTCAGGTGAAGTTTTGGGGTAAGCATCGTCCCAGAGACCTTGGTGTGTGTGTTCCACTTGGGGTTTTTATACTGCTTCTCTCTTGTTGGGTGATCAGCTCTTGTTTCATGTGAGGGACCCTAGGAGAATTCATGGCACTTTTAGACAGAAGAGTGGCCACCTCTCACCCTTAAAAAGGGGACTAAAGGGCAGAACTGCACGAAAAGGTTTCAGAGAAGCACTGGGGCAGAAAAGCCTCTCTCATATTAGCTACCACCCTGGAAAAGCCTAGATACATTCTCTTGCCATTAAGAGCAAGCACCCAACAAGTCCTTCTAACTCACTTATGCAACTTCACAAAAAATCCAAGGGTCGGTTAGGCCATCTTGTTGACGGAAGTCGTGTATTTTTAACCTCCCTGGCTTTTGACTGCTTCACTGCACACCCTCAAAGTGCTCTTGATGGGGTTTTCCTCTGAACCACATTGCACTGTAAATGCAGCAGCCCCATCCTTGCTGTCTCTGCAAAACTGAAGATGACATGCTGCCTGATTTTGATGCAGATTTATTTTTACATATTCCATCATTTGCTTCCCCAGGCTCATAATGAATGCCTGGGTGACTCAGAGCTTGGTCTTCCCATGCCTAAACCCCATTATGAATTTGTGTTTATAGGTTCACAGGTGCCCTCCCCAGAGTACATCGTTGATGTGGAGTCTATGGACATTTTCCCTGTTGGCTGGTGTGAAGCAAATGCTTATAACCTCACCCCACCACACAAAGCTGTTTGTAAGTACATGGAGGCCTGAGCAGTGCAGATGTTACATCTGTGGATATATCAGGGAATTTGCCTTAGGTCTGTAATCCCCTTTTTGACACTATCAACCTACCCAACAGACCCATAACCAGGCTGGAAGTGTACTGCAATAAATGGTAATAAATCTAGTTACTAGTAACCAGACTGAAATTAAGCAGTTTGTATTTGTCTCTGTGATCAGCCCCTCCAGAAATGGGATTGTCTGTGCTGGGGAAGGCTGTTCCATGGTTTGGGATTGCACAGTGGGTTGTGGGTTTGCAGAGGGGTTGTTGGTCAGTGGGATTATCAGACGAAAACCAGGTTTTGCTGCGCTGAGCCAAGTTCACTCAGGCAGCTGAGTGGATTAGGGACAAAGACCTCAAATGGGAAAAAAAAAGCCATAAAATACCAGGTGGAATGGACATACAGAGGCCATCCAGGTGCCCCTTTCCAAAGCAGGATCTGTGCCATCTAAATGGAGAAATAATTGCTGCCATTCTGTGGAGTTTCTGCCCTTTCCCAGGGTAGCTGTCCCTTATTTCACTGCCCTTGCCAGCTCAGAGATTTTCCTGGTGTTCAGTTTAAATCCCCCCACAGCACAATGAAGCCCACAGTGTTTTGTCCTGCCTTCAGTGCATATTAAGACAAATTTCTTTCCTTTCTATTTGCATTTGAAGGCAGTTCATGAGAGCTCAGTGGCTTGGTGTCATTCTCCTGTTCCAGCATATCCAATCTCAAGCCACCAGGTGAAAAATTGGCCTCACTGTTTATATTAATTAATATCCGAAAGGCAAATTTTAAAATGTGTCAGCCCTTTTGAAGAGTTAAATATGCTTGAGTTAAAAATCAGGCAGCCAGAGCCTAATTTAGGAGAATACTGCTATGGCAACATTATGCAGCCTTATCACAATTTATAGCTGGGGATAAATTATGCTGGAGGTAATCATGCTTGTAAACTGTAATCTTATCCATATGTGTTTCTGTATGGAAAAATATTTGTGTTTTTATTATAATTTTTTTCTTTTATGCTGATCCCATAAAACACAATATTAGCATTCCAGAGGAAAGATTAAATGTCTTATTACATCCTTAAAGTAGGTTTTAATGATCTAGTGACTTACTTAAAAAACACCAAGAAAAGATGGTGATAGTAATTAAGTACCATTTCATTGTGTTCAAAGTCGTTTTATAGTCGGTGCATTTACAAGGCTTTTTATGCATTCTGGGTGTACTTTATAGGACAGAAGGGTACAAAACTATTTTTTTCTTCCTTGCTTCATTTTTGCAGTGCGAAGGAAGAGAAGAATTGCAGTTGTGCAACCAGAAAAACAGTAAGTCGTTTGGGTTTTTTTGTTACTTAAGGTGGTATTTTTACAGGAATGCATTGGGTCTTCCAGGGGGGATAATACACAGCGGCTTGGTAACTATCTGTGCCCAGATACTCCAGCACAGTCAGCATGGGGATTCTTTTAAATCTGAAATATTTGTTAGCATATTAGAAAGTCTCTGTAACAGCAATTTTTTACTGGCTGGGGCTGCAGAGCCCCTGTCTGATGGCCAGCAAGGGATGCCTAGGGAAGATGGACATGTACCAGGAGGGCATTTCCCTGTCTAGCCCTTGCAGTATGTAGAAACTTGAATTTAAGGAGTTTAAGGGAAAATATTTGAAGCCTGGAGGTCTAAAGCTGACAGAGTATATTTTTGTAGGATCTGGCTTTTTCATCTGCAATAACCTGGTCTGTGCTAAACCATGTGGAAGTGGAACTGTGTTGGAGGTATCTCCATTTCTCATCCCAGGCTGTTGCTGGTGTATCTTTTGGACCAGCCTGAGGGCTGGTTCTGGCCCTTTGTCCTGTCTGACACTATTAAATACACCAAATACACTATTAAATACACCCAGTTTCTCTTTAACCAGGTTACCATCCACAGTGCCTGTTGAGAAAATACCTCATGACCTCTGCCCAGTTGCTCAGCCAGATACAACAGGTAAGGAACCTTATTTCAAGGACTCGTGTCCTGTATGGAGTGGAAGGACCCTAAAAGGGCGGTGAATTGTCGTAGGGGTGGGGAGATGGAAACCACATCCTCAGGGGTTGTAAAGTGGAGTGAACCCCCCTGGTGTACAGCAGGTCAGGGTCTGGTTCTCCACGTGTCTTGCTGGGGTTCTCAGAGTTCCCCTGGAGCTTGCCCATTTCAGGTAATGGTATTGAACCAAGGCTAATGGATCTCTCTGGAGGAGATGGGTGCAGGTTGTCAATTGACACCCATGAAATTGGGTACAGCAGGGCCTGGTGGGTCCCTGTGCTACGTCAGGACTGTGTGGTGTCGCTGCTGATTCTCCTAAAGGCAGATTCTTCTCCCCTTCTGCAGTGGCAGCAGGCTCTGGGTGCAATATTCCAGTTAATGGTGTGGACCCAGCAGCAGGGACAGGATTTAACTCACTTTATTCAGCAGGCTGTGGGATTCATGTTGGCATTGCAGCCAACACCTCGTTACAGTCAAATGGGGAGAATCAGGGTCTTTTTGGGTATGATAACAAAAAAAAGTGGATAACCACTTGGCATGTGAACCACATCTAGAAGTTCCCATTTCTCTCCATGCCCTATAAAGGAGCCCAGACAAGGAAAACTGCTGTGTAGACCCATGCTGGGTCAGGGAATGGCACTGCAGTGCTTGCTGGGTTGGACAGGAGCAGAAGAGGGGTTTCTGGGGCTCTCCACTGAGAGAATGTTCTCCCTGAGCTGATGCCCTGTCTTTGAGGCTCACCTCATCCATCCTCACCTGGCAGGTTGCAGTGAGTCGCTCATGTCCCCCTGCAGTATGAATTCTGGAAGAGCCCTGGCTCATGTCATGGATGAAATCCTTTCCCAGTCCTCCTTTCAGCAGGGAGTGCAGCCAAATCAGTCACTATTAAAAAAAACACTTGTGTTTCCCATGCTGGGCAGATTTGAATAGCAGAGGCTTCCCTACCCTCTATCCCAGGGTAGAATTTTGTGCCTCTTTTACTCTCCTCCCCTTCCTCCCACTTCTAGGAGGAAGAAATGCCCTTGATTTATGGTATGAAAGGGCTACAGGCACCTCACTGCTGCTTTCTCCTTGCAGGCACCATCAATGGGAGATACTGCTGCCCCCAGCTCTACATCAACCACCGCTGCTTCTCAGGTCCATATTTAAACAAGGGCAGAATTGCAGAGCTACCTCAGTCTGTGGGGCCTGGCAAATGTGTGCTGGTTCTCAAGGAGGTATGGCCCAGCTCTCTTTTGGGGGAATTGCAGAGGAAAGCATGGGTCATGGCTGCCAGACCCAGAATTTCCAAACAATGCACCTAAAATTGTCCTGGGGTGGTTTCCATAAGGCAAAACCACAAGCTGGGAAGAGGGGGCAGGTTTGTGCATTGTGCGTTTTGATGTTTTTGAAATATGGGGAGTTCTTTTGGTTGGGAGCAACTTTTGTCTGTGTTGCCATCAAAGTAGGAGCAAACAGCAGTGTCATGGAGATGTGGGCTTCTTGTTTTGGAGACAAAAACAATTTCCCAAGGAGCAGGACAATGGCAGTGGCCCAGCATTAACCCAGTCAGGGTTACTTTGCAGAAAAAAATCAAGCTTATTATGGCCATAAACTCAAACTCGTTCTGGCCATGGGGACCAGTTCCAAATTCTGGAAAGGGTGAAGATAAAGCATTCAGGGTGTTGCTGTAGGGGAGATAGACCTGATTCCTGGTAGCTGTTGCTGAGAGAGGTGCCAGCAGCTTGGAGAACCGTGGGCAGGATGGAGGTAAAAAAATGCAGCACAACTGAAGTTCCTGATGCTCCCCAGCCCTTTCCACCCAAGGTCTTGTCCTTACCTCCACCACTGATGCAGTGAAGCATCATCTTGTGTGTGTACCCTTGAATCCCAAAGTCTTAAATGAGTAACAAGTTACTCTTGTGCTGTTTAGTGCCAAACTTATTTTTATAGCCCAGCTGTTCATTATTCCCAGTGCCAGCACAAGTTTTCTGCTGGGACCACTGGTTTATTGTGATTAATTTCACTTTAAGAGGCAAGTGAGGTGGCAATGCCTGTTGTTTGACGTCAGCTGCAAAGTTTGTCTCATTTCTGAGGTATTTTCCTGGAAAACAAGTTGAAACCTGGGGCTAAATACAGAGGAGACATCAGCTATTGCCATCCAGCCATTGCACCTGAGCTGAAAAGTGGTGACTGTAAGGTAGCTATTCTGTATAATAAAGGCTGACTTAAATTAAAATAAATACGTTGTCAGCTTTAGATTTAGTTCTGGGGTCAGAATATCTAAGAAGCACAAACAGTTCTTCATGTATGCCAAGAACTCCTCAGAAACACTGTAAAATAAAACAAGGTGTCTTCTTAAGACTCCAGATGATCTATAACCCACTATATCTTAGAGAAATATACTGTAAAGATTAATTAGCCTCAGTGCTTACTGCTCTTACTATTTTTAAGACACTTTGCTCTTTCTTCATTTAAAGAGAAAATGGACTATGACAAAAGATGCCTTTTAGATTCTTGATCATGTAATGAAGGAATCCGAAATAACTCTAATCCCCTAATCTCTCTGTCCCACAGACACATCAGTATTCCAAGTTGGAAAAAAAAATAACAGTTTACTGCCCTGCCTTGTGGGTAAACCTGGGATTTAGCATCTCTTGTTAAGTGGGAGATGTGGTATTATCTCTCAGAGAGGAGGGGAATTGAGTTTCTCGTCATAAGAATGCTGAACATTGAGGTCTTGAACAGGAGAAAAGAGGTGTGGTGATATCTTTAGCTGTACCTTATTAGTGAGAAAACTTCATCCAGGTTTGAGGTTGTTTCAGGAGGGATGGAGGTGGGAAATGTGTGAACACCACAGAGCTGTGATGGGAAGAAAAGTGCTGAACTGCCCAGTGGCATCAGGCACACCAGATATACTCAGAAAAGAGCCCCTGTTCACATGAAAACACATGACATGGAGAACTTGATGGATATCAGGTGTTTATGAGGTTGGGCAAAGGCTTTTGATGGTGCTGTGTGATCGTATTCACTGGTGTGACTCCAGCTCACTCAACTCTGAAAATCCAGAGGTCAGCAGTACCAAAATAAAACCTAATGCTCCCCTCTGCTCCAGGGCAGAGGTGGTTGCACCCAAACCATTCATGATGGAGAGGGGCTAAAAGTGTACCACCAAAATCTCAGACTGATCACACTCCAGCCAAAGGAAATTTGATTGGTCTGAGATGGTTGAAGTAATTTTCCATCTCCAGAGGAAGTTGGAAACTGGTCTAGGTTTCTTTGCTGGTTTTGTTTAAATCACAGTTAATTTTTTTCCAAAAATCTGTTTGTTTGCATTTAATAGAGTGTAATATGAAGTGATACTGTTGCTAGAAGGTACCAACTGTTATTGTGATGATGGACCTTTGCTGTAGGGTAAAATGCCAAACACAGTGACTCATTTGAGATACAAGAAGAGTATAAGCCACAGGGTTTAAATTTTTTTTTTCCTTCCCTGAAGGGGAAATAATTGTTCTTACAAAACACTCTCTTTTTGAACTGAGTTTAGAAGTTTACAGAGTCCTGCTGGTGACAAGCCAACTTTGAGAAAAGTCCTGGCACTGTGGGTGCCTGTGCAGGGCTGGAGTTGATTAGGTGTCTGGGAGAACGCCCAGACAGGGCCACACTGATATTGCAGGGTTGGGTTTTCTTTTCTTGCTCATTTCCCTGCTATTCTGACAGCTCATATAAGAACCATCACACTGGTGAAGGGGCAGGACAGCACTGTTGGTGGAAATCGGTCAGCACGATGCTTTCTGCCCCAGGCTGCCCCACCAGCCAGCAGGGTGGGTGTAGCAATGTGCTAAGGAGAGAGCTTTGCCAACAATCTCCTGCATAGGGGTTAAATAATTCCTTGGATTTGCTGATCAAGGCACCTGATGAGTTGTGAATGAGTGTGGCAGCTCCCCAGGCATTTGATGTTCTTGAAAACGCACTTTTGGCTTCCTGACATCAGGTGTCAGTGACTCTCTGTCAGAGGCCAGTGCCCCTCAGTTTGTGTGGGGAGAGACAGGCAAGAGAAGATGTGGGTGAGCAACAGCAAGGGCTCACTCAGAAACTGTCTTTTCTTAGCATTTTAAAATGGTCTGGATTGGAAGGGACCTTAAAGATCATCCAGTGCCATCCCTTGCCATGGACAGGGACACCTTCCACTATCCCAGGTTGCTCCAAGCCCTGTCCAGCCTGGCCTTGGACACTTCCAGGAATGGGGCAGCAGCCACAGCTTCTCTGGACACCCTGTGCCAGGGTCTCACCACCCTCACAGGGAAGAATTTCTTCCTCACATCCAATCTAAATCTGTCCTCCCTCAGTGTTTGGTGTCTCTAATTGGACTTTTTTGAAGAGTGGTTTGAGCAATGTTTCCAAGGGCCCAATGATAAATTAAATTTTGCTTCTAGTAAATAACCTATTCAAGCAACTCCAGCTGCCATTTTACAGAGTACTCTGCAGCATTAAGTGAAGCCCTTGCCTGAAAATGATTAATCCTGTAGGGTTATCAAAATGCTCGCAAATCCTCAGGTTGCTGGATTTAGAGGGAGGAAAAAATCCAACCCAGAGAAAACCAACCAAACATAAACACATTGGTCACTGCAGTATGACCTAGTTATTTTTTCATTTCTGATGAACTGCATTCATGGGTGCTGGATAAACTTAATGTTCATCATGCTGAAATCATTTGCAGGCCCCCGAGGAATTAAGAACAGGCGTTAGGTAAAGAGCTAAATTAGATGAAAACCAATCCAGACTCACTGTGGGATCATTCATGTGCATTCAATGCAGAGTGTTCAAACACACGGTCTGGTGCTGTTAAGAGATTTGTTTTCCTTGTGTTTATCTCCCTACGCCAAGTGCAGGCTATTAAAGCTTGGATTCCCTGAGCCAATAGCAGGAATCATTTTTATTCTCAGTGACTTTGGATTAAAAGGATTGGCACATGTGTTCTGTTGTACGGAGTGGACACACACTGGGTTCCAGGCACACCTCCTGCAAACTCTTTTGTGGAGACTTCATTACTATTCTGTTAATACAATCAAGGCACACAACTCTCAGGTTCCTAAGCACATTGCTGACCTCAAATAAGTGAATTTCCCCTCCAGTGTTCACTGTGTGGTGGTGCACATGACCTGGTTGTGCCTTCAGAACGATTTGTATTTTCATTTTTTTATTAAACTGATCCATGATGGATGCAGTCTGTGGAAACTGCTTTGGGTGAGAGGTTCTGTCACAAAGACAAAGTTACTGGTTAGCAGATTTTTGGGGTTAAGCAGCAGCATTTAAAGCAGTTACCTTCAGACTTGGGTATTATCTGTAATGTGGGAACAGTGATCCATTCTGGGACCTCTCCTCCTTGCACCCAGCACTTACCCTGTCCAGCCAGGGCAGAAACAGGCACCTGCAAGCTGCTCCTGCCTGTGCAGCACCTGAGACCATATTCAGTGTGGTCAAGGACTGCTTTTCAGCCCATTATTGTTGTTGGTTTTGTCTCCCCTTAGGTTCTCAGCATGGTGATCAATGCAGCATACAAGCCAGGGAGTGTTTTACGAGAACTTCAGCTTGTGGAAGACCCTCAGTGGAATTTCCAGGAGGAAACACTTAAAGCAAAGTAAGTCTTCAATGTGTGTTCTTTTATTTGGGAGGTTTCAGAAAGGGAACTGACTAGGGGAAAAATAAAGATAAGGGTTTTTTTCTATTGTGAGTGTTTTACTTTTCCAATTATCGTTTTGCTTCATTGAATTATTTGACTCATTCCATAGCAACTTCAGAAATGAAGTATTCACCTGAACGGTTCATTTCTATTCTCTTTCTCCAAGCAGCCATCCAGTTTTTGATGAAGGGAAGTCCTGAGTTTTATGATAAGCTGTTCTTACAAGCTTGACTATTACTGAATGAACTCAATTCCCAGCTTTCTAAATGGAGGAGTATTGCTGCTTTTAAATTAGAGCCTGTCAGGCTAATGCAGAAAAAACTAGTGAGAATGAATGGCACCAAAAAAAGTTCAAACAAATTAGCAGAGACAGATTTTTTAGCAGGAGTGTGATTAGGGCAAAGCAGTAACAGATCAGAGATCCAGGTCAAGATTTGATGCCTTTCTAGAATATATTCTTCAATTCTCTTCTAAGCAGCACCAAAGAATACTGAATTCTTTCTTTCAACGTTAAAATCTACCTATTTATTTCTTCTTTATGTAATGGGCACTAAACTTAGGATGTATTTCAACAACCATTGTCTCTCTGAAAGAGGGGAGTCTCACCTAAGCTCTCTCCAGAGTCCTTCTGAAGAATAATTCTTCCCACTTGAAGTTGGATGTCAACAAATAGTTCTTTGAAGACAGTTCTCTTTGTTGTCTAATGGTCACCTTGACTTTTTAAGTACTGTAGTTAAATGCAGTGAATCTCACCCTTTGTGCTGAACTCTAACTCCTTTTCAAAGAAAAGCAATTTTCTCTTGTTATTTGATATGAATAGCTGCCAAACACAGCACTATTGGTGGCTACCGATTTGATCTTTGCCCAGGCAGATATTGCAGAGTGTTCATGTGTTCTCTGGTAGAGGGAGAGAGTTGAGAAACTTTTATTCTGCATACACTTAAACTGCTTTTCTGAAGGAGGATTGCAGACTGAAATGAAAATCTACTAGAAATATCCTATTTTTAATTTGCTTCTTTCACCCGTGTGGAAAGTCAGGCTTTTGTGTTTGTCAATGGAGATGCTGTGGATGGAAATCTAAAAGTCAATCTCATGCATGCAGATTTTCATTAAAAACAGGTCTTTGTCCATGGTCTGGTTTTCACTGATTCCAGGATCCCACATCTTGTGCTACAAATACCAGATAATTCACTCCTGCAGGTATTTTGCAGTTGTAAAATCAAATGGAAATGCCCCATCTTAATATCCTCTCCTGAAGAGAACTGAGCTTACAGGCAGTTTTCCTGTTAGCAGTATCCTGAGTAGAATTTTGTTGGGGTTTCCCATTTGAGTATGGGGATCTGCCTTGTGCAGAAGCAGAAATACCTGTTTCTTAAGGCTGCTGCAATCCATATTTCTAATGGGAGACAGCCTGAAAAATGCTTAAATGACCATCCATGATAGTATTTTATGTTGGCCCCCCAGTCACAGCTGATGTATGTGTTGCTGTGTGCTGGATGCCCCAGCAGGCATCACCCTCAGCTCTCCAGGGAGTCAGGCAGCATCTTGCAACTTTATTGAGCTACAGAATGCATCATCACAGGCTCAGAGCTGGGACAGCAAGTTTTGAAGTGCCTTCTGCCATCAGCAATGGATTTTCCTCCAGTGTGGCATTGCCCTCTGGCTCCTGAGGAGACAAAGCTCCTGGGGCTGGACAGTACCTTGTTCCTGCAGCTCTCTGGCTTCTGGGGCTGGTCTCTTCACAGAGCAGTGCTTAGTGGCCATGCCAGCTTGCCTGTGGTTACTTTGAGTATTTCTAGGAGTGAATGGCAGAGGGTTGACATGCCCCAAGACTGTGGCTGCCTTAGGTCTCCTTTTTCTTTCCTTCTTCAGTTTCCTTGAGTTGCTCGAGAAGTTTTGGTTGTGCAGGAGCAGAAAAGAAAACATGGTCATGAAACCAGATATTGTGGGACGTACAAACAGCACATGACACCTTCCATCAGGTGTTACAGTGCTCCAGAATCTTAGAGACCTGTAATGAGCAACTTCTGCTCCGTGGGCTGTGGGTGGTGCCTGTTGCTAAGGGTGACAGCTCCAGAGCCAGCTGTGATGGGACACATCCTAACACCACCTTTCTGATGTGGACTGGCACCCCCTTGGATCTCAGCAAAATTGCTGTTTGTTTGCAGTGCCTGCAGTAGGGTAGAGCAGAGGGGATGGTGAGGAGAAGGCTGCTTTGCCACTGTCCCAAATGCACAGGATTTGCACAGCCAGGAATGAGGAAGGCATTGTCTCAGTCCTGGGGCAGCCTGCATTTAGTTCACTCTGCTGTCATGAGTGACCACTGTGGAATCAATTGCGCTCACCTTGCAAAGAAGATAAAACAATTTAGATTGTCCAGAGAGATGTGTTTGCAGTGTGTGATGGCAGCTGTTTCCCATCAGCACTGCTGGCTCCGTGTGAGAAGAGTCAAACCTGATGTATTGGTGATGATGAGTTAGAAATGTCAGGCTTGATCCTCTTGAGTTCCCATGAGGGCCAGTTGAAGCAGTCTGCATTCAACCCCTACAGTTTTGATGCTCTTAAGTTCAGTGCCTACATCTTGATTTGCCTTCCCCATTTTACATAAAATGCTTAAGGGAACTTAATGTTTTTCAAGGGTTTTCCTTTCTAAGAGCTGATAGTGGGGCTGTTTGGACTTACCCATTATTGCAGGACTTTGCACGTAAACAAAAGCCGTGTGCAGAGAGTTATCTCCTGGGTCTTGTATGAAGCCCAGTTGATCAAAATAATAAAGATGAGTATTCCTGGAGTCCTTAATTAAATAAAATTCTGAGAGCTGCTCAAATCCAGTAGCTGAACTCTAGGAATATTCACCCCTGTGCCAGACATCATTGCTTATTTATGAGGCTGCATTTCAAAGAAAGCCTTTTCACTGCAGTTGCTTTAGAAGACTTCTTTTCACTTGTGATAGGTAAGGCTGAGGGGTTTGAAATCTTCCTTGCCTCAGCCTTTACTACTGAGGGCTGCTCTCAGGCCTCCCAGGGCCCTGATCCTGTTTGAGGGAGCAAAGTGTTACCCACAGTAAATGGAAGAGAATCTGAAGACACTGGAAGCAAACTGGATGTGCACAAGTGCATGGAAGCAGTTGGGATGCAGCCAGCTCTGCCTGGGAGAACTGGCCAATGTCACTGCAAGGCCACTCACTGCTGTGGTTAGGAATTGATGAGGGTGAGGGAAGAGCCCTGGTGTCTGGAAAAAGGCAGTCATCACACCCTTCCTCAGAAAGGGCAAGAAGGAGGATCCAAGTAACTGCAGCCTGTCAGCTTAACTTTCCTGGAAAGGTTATTAGCCAGATCCTCTTGGAAGCCTTTTCTAAAAACATGCAGGACCAGTCGGGGACTGGCAAGAACCAAAGGGCAAGTTGTGCCTGATGGGTGAGGTAACTGGTTTGGGGTTGAGGAAAAAACAGTGGAAATTATTTGATGTTCATTTTGAGCAAGGCTTTCCAAAGCAGGATCAGTAGAATGACTTAAACCTTTTATTTCTGTAATCAGGAGGAGACTTAATGAGACAAGGCCTACAACCACTGCCCTTTCTGAATCCTGTCTTCAAGAGTACAAAGTGCCACTGGATGATTAAATAGCTTTGAAGGAAGTTAACTCCTTATGTTTGGCAGACTTTAAGGTAGACAGACAAAACAGAAATTTCTTGCAAAGCATAGAAAGGAGTTACTGGTCTCCCAAAAGGAAATTGAGGCTTTTATCTACTGAGTTGTTCAAATTAGTCTCAAGAATTGTCAGAACACCTTAGAATGAGACTTTTGAATATGAAGTTCTCAATGTTCTTGCTGTTTGAAGTGTCTTCAGCACAAGACTTTGTGTCATCACACAGCAGTCCCTAACTGGAGCTCCTAGAAGACACTATGTTCTCATGGACCTCTCATGTATTTTAGGAAGCTTCAACGGAAGAATTCTATTGCAAGGTGCTGTTCATGTAATATTTTTGCTCATGGATCAGCAAGTCTATTTTTCGTGGAAATAGTTCCAGCCTTAAGGTTTTCTCTGAGTTTGGGATCTAAGGGCAATGAAGGGGGAAGAGGAAAGAAAGATTCCTTTGGTTTTAGCTGAAAAACCTTCTTTTTTAAAAGAACGGTGATTTCTAAGAAAACCAAAAATACTATCCTTGACACAACAGTTTTCCAAGTCTCCAGTGCTCCCATGTTGTGCATGCAGATACTGTTGCTTACAAGCAATTGAGAAGATAGGAGCCCTGGTATAAAAACATACATAGGAATATCAGTAGTTGGTAACTTTTTGAGAGATGCTAATGGAAAAGATTTTCTGACTAAGGAGCTCCTTCCACATGGCTGTCCTAGAAACAGCTCAGATTACATTTGGTGGTGCCTGTGTTAAAAATCTTTAGTGTGTGGGGAATATGGAAAATATTAGTAGAACCTGGTTTATAGTTGAAAGAGGTGCTGCCAAGACCAAAATGATGTAAAAAATATTGCTGTGGCCAGTGCTAACACCTTGGGTTATTGAGACTGATTGCTGCAGTCATGGAGACCTCCATTTTGCCATCCTCTCTGTTAATTAAAATGTGTGTTGCATTCGAAGCAGACTGCGGAATCAGTCAGTCGTTCATTTTCCTAGTTTCATCTTTTCCTTTCAGCAGGCACTGTAGTACAATGGGTCCTTCCTGGGCAGCCTAACACAATAGGAAGCACACAGTTAGAAAAAGTCAGCCATCCTTGAATAATACCCATCAGGCAGCTTTCTTAGCTTATACGAAAGAAGATCAAGAGGCAATTTGATTAGAGTGCTTTTGCAGGGAAACAAAACCAGATGCAGTCTTTTCATCCTAGTGGTGAAAGTCAGAACAAGGACAAATAAATGTGAGTTAAATTCAGATGCATCCAGACATAAAATGAGGTGTAGACACATGAGGTGTAGGTACAGGTGCTCCCTGTGCCATGATTCTTCCACTGTGGAGACCCTCGAGGCTGGTGCTTGTCTGGAAGTGCTGGTTTAGTCCAAGCAGAGTTACTTGGGTCCAGGTGAAAGCAGCACAGTGAAATCCTGCAGCCTGTCACAGACTCACTGACCCAACGATCCAGGCTGTCGTTAAACTTAATGGCTCCTGTAGAAGTAATAAGTGCAGGAGTCGTTTCAAACACATTGAAAAGAAATATTAAACTTTTATAAGTAGGTACATTTACATGCCTGTGGCATTTGGTCGTTTTGATATTAGGTATTGCCAAACCTGCCTCAGCCAGCCTGCCTCTGCAGCTGTTTCATAGGGAAGCTGGGATCATAACAGTGCTCTGTACCTGAAATGAGCACTTTTCCCTTCTACATCATCTGTCCAGGTCTTTAAGGGTGTGGGAAAAGTTGGCTCACTAAGTCATTCATGCATTTAGGTGAATGAATCCAGGATTGTCTTGGCAGCAAATGGGATATCAGAGTCAGCACCTTGCAGGAATGCTCATTTAGGTTTTGTGCTGAGGTGGTAATTTGGATTGCAACCTGAGGATGGTTGGACTGGGCTGTTCTCAGACCCAAGTTTCATTTGGGTTTCCTCTTTGTAAAACTTCATTTGCCACAATTCCAAACCCTTTTCCCACACCCCTTTGTTTCAGAAAGAGCTGTCTGAATGTTTTAACTCTCTGGTCACATCTCTCTTTCACCACCTCCTCCTCATCCTCTGCCATATCTATCAGCAGCTGCTAGGAAACTGCAGATCTTAGTACACTGACAAATGCTTTGTCTCATTTTTCCTGGTGACTGTATCTTTGTCTTTCCTTGCTTCCCATCCAGTAATCTTTCTTCCACTGTTGTTCCCTCTTTTTCTTTCCTGTGTGTTACTTTTCCCTCCTCTGAGCACATTTGTAATGCCACACCGGGCACTCGCGTGGTTGTCTCTCATGTTGCATTCCTCAGCATGCGTAAGAGATGTTTTAAAAACCTTATCTCACTGTTTACAACAGCTTGCTGCTGCTGTTTAATAAATTACGTGGGTAATTGGTTTTCCAGGGTTCACATCTACAATGTAGTACAGCAGGGATGTAACTGTATCTTTCTCAGCCATTTATCGCTCGGAAACACTTCATACGAAACACCAAAATAAATGTTTTAGTAGCATAGCAAATTTAAGACAAACCTTTCATTGCAGGTTTCTGCTCCAAGCATTCCCTGTAGGAATTAGGTTTTAGGGCCTGTTGCTGCAGACCTGTTAAATAATTCCAGAGACTCCTGATGGGTTCCTCAGGTTTTGTAGTGCCCATGTCTCAGAGTGGTGAAGTCATCTGGTCCCGGACTGGCAGAGATTGTTGTTTCACTCAGGTGTATCCTGATGACCACAGCTGGCATGACGCGTCTCGGGGGTTGTTGGGAGCTGGAATGTGATAAGGGAGCAGGAAAAATGGAAGTGATAAAAACAGTAGACCTGTTCTGCCTGCATTCGCAAGAGAGACATCCTCCCAAAAGTCCCTCGGGAGGATCTCTCCCTGGCAGGAGAGAGTCTGGTCTGTAGCACCACATGATTTTGCTGGATGGGTGACGTGGGGTCCTGTACTCTCCCTAGGTACAGAGGGAAGACGTACAGGGCGACCGTGAAGATTGTGCGGACATCGGACCAGGTGGCAGATTTCTGCAGGAGGGTCTGTGCAAAGCTCGAGTGCTGCCCCAACCTCTTCAGCCCTGTGCTGGTGGCTGAAGTCTGCCCCGAGAACTGCTCCATCCACACCAAAACCAAGTACAGTGAGTATTGGAAAAGTCCCTCTTGGTGCTGGCTGGGGACCAGAGAAGTGGGAGATGGTGTGTGGTAAAGAACAGGAGTTGTGTGATACTTCAGTACTGATTAGGATTCATCTCATCTAAGAGCAGGTATTTAATCCCGAGGCCACCACAGGTTGTCTTAAAGTCCTGTGCCAGAAAACTGTCCATCTCACTCCATCCTGCTACATCTGTTTGAAAGTCATCACTTTTTGGAAGTTTTGACTTTTCTTCATATCGAAGATTAACACAAGGAGCACTTAAAAGGAACCTGCAGTGGGAAGCTGAGATTTAAGCTTGCTACATCTGAGACAGCTTTGTTGGGTGAGATGAATCCTCTTGGTAAAGAGTTTCTGGCAGACACACCAGCACAGGGCAGTACCACAGTGCTGAGGTGCTGGAATGTTTGTAACACTGAGATTCTGCTCAGATTGTTTAATATTTAAACATGATCCTGCCTGTTCTGGAAGGCTGTTGTTAATGTTCAGCGCTTTTTGTTGTCAACATTACTGGCATTATTGGCTCTTAAACAGGTCAGGAAAGTGGAATTGAGTGCTGTGCTTCTTCTACAAATGTTGCAACAGTATAATTGATTTAAAGCATTTCTCTTGTGTTTGGTGCCAGAGTAGAAGGAGGAATGGGCTCAGGGAGATACAGAGGTCGCTGAGGATGGGTTTTCTTTAGAAGTTTACACCTGACCTGGCTCCCACTGGTAGCAAATGGAGATCTGGAGGAGGGCAGCTGTGGGAGCTCCCTCCAACTGAGGTTGTCCCATCTCAGAGTTGATGGTTTATGTGACTGGATGAATTTTTCCTCAAAACTCCATTGATTTGCTGAAAGGCTCAGTTCAGTTATGAACTTCGGCATGGGTGCCAAGTGCTATTTTAGGGGTCCTGGGATACCCTACATGGTCAAGGACAGAGTGTCTTTCATCCCCAGAGTGTGTCAAAAGGCATTTAATACAAACATCTAATGTAAGATCAGGGGACTCTCACATCCTTAATTTCAACCTGGGCCACAAAATAGTTGAAAGTAATAAAAACCCATTCCTTTGTACATGATTGAGGATAGTTGGCCCTCTCCCCTCTCTGCTGAAAACTTTAGCAAGTGGAGGGGTGTCTGAGACTGTTACCTCACATAGAACTGCACTGGATCAAATCTGGAACTTGTTGGCCTCTCTCCCTCCAGATCACTGCTCAGCTGTGCCTAAACATGTATTATTAAATTCTGAAGTCTTCATTCATCATCAATAAATCTGGATACATAAGAGCTGTAACACTCTCTGCTAGTCCAGCATGACATCTTATATTTATGCTGGACTTTTTTTTCCAAATCAATGTATTTTAAAGTTTAAATTGCACCTAGAGTATAGTCCTGAACCTGTAGCAAGGAAGCAAGCCAAGGTTCCCTTCTTTTGGTGATTAAAATTTTTAATGGGCATTGTGCTTCATTTCTGCAGCTTATTATTATGGGAAGAGGAAAAAAATCATTAAGCCACCAATTGGGGAAAACAACAACATGAAAAGTGGCCATGTCAAGCCAGCCAGACGCAGAAAGAGGCGGAAATCCATCTTTGTGCAGAAGAAAAGGAGGTCTTCAGCTGTGGATTCGAATGCTGCAGGCTCTGCAGAGGTTCGTGTTGCACTGGGACAAAACAGCAAAAACCCCTTGGTGCCTTCTTTTTGTCCCCCACTCTGCATTTTCCTTTTGGGGGGTTCTCAGTACACCTGAACACTTCCAGTTTCTATTTTGAATCCTTCCTTGTTCCTCTGTTCTTCTAAGGTCAGGCTGGTTTTATTGGGGCACTTTGGGGATTTTTACCCTGTCCATTTCAGAGATAGGAAGGAGATTTTTTGCTCCCACCTTCCAAATGCTCACTGCCTGCCTAATATCTCTTTATTTTATTTCCTTCCTTGAAAGCAGGCAGATGAGCCTGTTGGATGCTTTGCACAGCATTTAGCAGTGGGGAAGATCTGTGATCCATGTCTTAAGATCTCCAAGTATGATAATAAATAATAATAGCTCATGAGCCATTGTGGTTTCAAGGAATTTTATTTTTTTCATTAACTATTTGTAATATTTTTGACTCATAACATCAAGCCTTAGCCTACAAGCAAGTGGTTTGTGTCCCAAATACGTGGAATTTGAGGTCTCAGTCTTTCCAGTCTGCTGGGTGATACAGCAGGGTCTGAGCCTCAGTGAAGATTCCTGTCCAATTTAAACCTGGAATAGACTTAGCTCTGTGTGGCTGTTTCTGGGGGGCTTTTCCCATGGCAGCAATAACAGAGCTCATGTGTGGTTTCACTTCCTCAGCTGAGTGCCAGTGATTGCTGCTTTGTGCAATGTGAAATAAAACTGATTTACTTAAATTCCCTCTAGTTCAGCTAGAGTAGGGTATTTTATTCAGTTTTCAGTTGATTGCCTGCATCTTCATGGTTTGGTCCTCATTCAGGTGTAGTTTTGCTTCATTTCCTTAGATTATACCTGCTTCAAAGGAACTTAAACTTATGTTAAGCCTAAATCAACCATTAGCCAAGTTTTTCAACCTTTCAGCTAGTACAACTATCTGTGTCTAAATTGCTCTTTCACTCAAGACCTGAGCATATGGCTTTGGGTGCCTGCTCACACTTGGATCAGAGATAAGCTGTCAAAGCCATTTGGGCAACTTATGTGTATATAAAGTTCAAATTGCACAGTTTTCATCAGTTGGTGAGTGCTTGTAAGCCCTGTGAGACAGAAGTAACAAGAATCTGGTATAATACTTCAAATGGACCTTTTGGCTTCACCACCAGCAGTTCAGTGTTGGGCTGAAAACAGGGAAATCTGGGTGAAATCCTCTGAGTTTTGCAGAAATGTCACCTAAAAAAGTGCTATGCACTAGTACATCTAGATATTTACAAAAGGCACCAAAATTTCCCTTTCTTCAAGACCAATAACACCTAAACCAATTTGAAAAAAATGTGAAGGTTTAAAGTCAAGCCTGTTTATGATTTTACTTCATTTCAATCAATCTGAATTTCATTTTATCCTCTTAGTATTTTCCATTTTTTGTTCTGCACATCTGCAGCACCACAAGTTTTGAGATACCAGCCCAAGAGAGGAACATTTCATGCCAGATGAATTATTGCTGTTGACCTTTAGTTGGGAGGAGAAAAAGAATTTCCTGCCGCATACTTTTTTTCTTCTACGTTTTGTAACAAACCTAAATCGAGGGCTAATTCACTTAGCACTGTAATGAAAACAAGGTAATTCAGTTAAAATAAATGTTACCCCGGACCAGCATGGCCATGGGAATGCAGTTTGACCCCGTGCCTTTGGATTTGCTGCTGTACCCATCTCCTGGATGCTGTTTGTGTGTGCAGGAGAGCGAGGACGACGAGCCGGACGCGATGGAGGACGAGACGGGGAGCGAGGAGACGAGCTCGGAGCTGCGCGATGACCACACGGACACGTCCTCGGCCGAGGTCCCCTCCACCAGGCCCCGGCGAGCGGTCACCCTGCGGAGCAGCACCGAGCTGGACAGGCCCCCTCCCACGGAGAGAGCCCGACGGAGCCGGAGACCCCAGCCCCACTCCTACAGCGAGGCAGAGAAGGGCACACAAGCCAAGGAGGTGAGTGTGTCCCGTTTCATAGCAGAATTCCTCCTAAATTAACCTTCGGTGCCAAACCTTCCTCGTCTGAGGAGGGCATCCCTGCCCTGGTTCTCCACAGAAGGCAGTTTTCTTTATGAAGGCTGTTCTTTGTTATTTTTTTCCTAACAGGAAATTAAACAAGAAGAGGAAGAGAAGCTTGTCCTGGACAGTAACCCACTGGAGTGGACTGTGACTGATGTCGTGAGGTTTATTAAACTCACCGACTGTGCACCCCTTGCCAAAATATTTCAGGAGCAGGTAGAAGTCCTTTTGTCACTTGTCCCTTTTTGTTTGTGGTACCTGTTTGTGTAAGAGCACATCTCACCTTCCTGGCTGGGCCTGGGGCTTTGGTAGAGAGATCATGACCAGACCTCAGATCCATCAGGCCAAGTTATAACACCAGTTTTTTCAAGGCATGAAAATCCTGAGGAATTTGAGTCAGAGCCTTGCCAGATCCTCAGAGAGTCCAGAAACTTTACAACTTTGTGAAAAACCCTTGTGGAAAGTGGCAGGTTTAGTCCTTTCATGCCAAGGTCCAGTGCCGTACTGTTGTCCCATAGGCAGGAACTTCAGTGTAAAAACAGATAATAGTTACCTGGTACATACCAGGCTTTTTCCTGGTCACGTGGGTTCCATCCTGTTCTAAAATACTGGCCTGGGAAGCAGAAAAGTGCTGCTTGAAGCCAAAACTGGCTCTCTGAATTTTACCATTAACACCTAGATGCCTTGAGTATGTGGACAGCTAATTCCTAACTACGTTCCTCTGAAGATCTGCCAGTCAGGCCTTGGATGGCTTGAATTTAGGAGGTGCCAGTCTTCTCTCCATTAAGCAAATAGGTTTGCAGGAGCAGAAGCCAATGTTCTTCATTTCAAGCTGGCGTGAACCTGTAAAATTTATATGGAAAGAGCCATTCCTTGGCTAATGAGTAGCAGCCACTGCTGAGGGTAAAGGGCAGCACTAACGAGCTGTAGTTGGGAAGAAGAGTGGTTAATTAGTCAGTGGTGTGGCCAACTGCTCATTGAACTGTCTCTGATTCTTCACTGTGGATGACTCCAGCTGCTGTGGCTGGGAGAAGGTGGAGGGGTGAGTCTGCAGCAAGTGGAACTCTGCAGAGCAGGATGCTGCAGTTGCTGTGTCACAGTGAGCTCCAACCATTCGTTAACCAGCCTGGAACAGCTCCAGGACTTGGAAGCCAACCCTGTCTCTCCTTTGCCAGAGAGTTGTTTTATAGGGACTTGAATCAAACACAGATGACTGGAGCTTTTCCCTGTGAAGCTCTGGTGCAGTGGTCTGTGCCATCAGCCTTCAGTGGAGGATGAACCTGAGCCATGGACAGTCCTTATCAAAGCAGTGCTTGAAGTGTCTAAATCCTTCTTGTGTTTAATGCTGCCTAATCAGGACTGTACTGGGGAGTTTATGTTCACTGTGGGTTGCTGTGCATAGACTCTGATCCTCCCTGAGGAGTAAAAAGCAGTTTTGTAGCCTGATCATCTCAGTCCATTAAATAATAGAGAACTTGAGCTCTTTATTAAGAAGAGGATCATAAAGCCAACAGAAGTCCCCAGTAAAATTGCTCATCTGGGGTACAGGTTCATGGAGTCTGATGTATAGTTATGCTTGAGGGAAAGGCACGACCTGCAGAGCTCCTTTCCAGACTCCACCATTCTGGGGCTGTGGGACATTAGAGATTGCAAGGGCTCTGAGTGGTCCAGGCCCCTCTTTCTTGGTCATTCAGCAGTGTGGAACAAGGCAAGTCCTGGGTGGACCTGGGAGCAGGGCATGGAGCACGGCAGACATAAACCTGTGCTGAGCAAATCATGGGCCAGAGGAGATGGGGAAGGGGTCTGACCTGGCAGTGGGACCAGCATCAGTTTCTGCCATTCAGCTCCCTCCTGTGTCTCCTGGTGTCTCTCTGCAGCCTGCCCCTTGTTTCAGTTCCTCAGGCATGAAATGGGACTGATCAGATCTCTGTGGACCCTGCAGAGATTCTTCAGGTGATTTCTCATTTCTGCAGCTGGGAGGCTTTTCCCAGACTGGGGCTCAAGGTGAGAACCTGTGAAGAGACACTAGACATCTTCTGAAAAAACATGTTGGTATCTCAGGGAAAGGAGATGGGCAGTGTCAAAGTGGGAGAAAAAAGCAAAGGATGAAAGAACTTAATTTTTAGGGGAAACTTTCCTTGTTGTTCCTCCAAACTTGTTTATGCACTCTGCCCTCCAGAGTCCACAAACAAAACCATTTTCCCTGTGTTTCTTTTCCCAGGACATCGATGGCCAGGCTCTCCTGTTGCTGACACTGCCCACGGTGCAGGAGTGCATGGAGCTGAAGCTGGGTCCAGCCATCAAACTGTGCCACCAGATCGAGCGAGTAAAAGTTGCTTTCTATGCACAATATGCCAACTGACTGCTCTTCTCCGTTCCCTCCTGTCCTGCTCCTCATTTCCTGTCTTTTTTACCATTTCAGCTTGTTCAAGGAGTTTTCTTCCCCCATATCCTTTTTCTTTTCCGAGAACAAGTGGAATTTGAAGCACTGGGAGTTATTCCGTAGGGAGGAAGAAAAGCAAACACAAAAGGAAACAAGCAACAAATGGAACTAATTTTTCTGTACTTGTAAAGCACATGGAAAGACTGCTGGCATCTGTCCTCGTGAGCCTCTCTAACCCATTGCCCAGTGGTGCAAGGCCAGCATGGATCAGGTGGTTTGTCACCAAACCAAACCTACCAGTGACAGACACATTCCCAAGGAGAAGGGTCAGATGTTTCCAGATGGTAGTGGTTTTTCTAGGACAATTTCTGGACATGAATATTTCTTTTAGACAAATCTGACACTCTTCTTTCATATTGAAATGTAAGTGATCATTTATAGCATTATCTGGGATTTAACTGCAAATTTGATCTTGGTGATCAATGGGCTTTGTTATTTTCCTCCAGCCTCTCTGGTTTTACAAAAGGAAAAAGTGTTACACTGGTTATTCCTGAGTGAATTATGAAAGGGGACTCAACCCATGGTCTCTGTGGTATCAGACAAAGTTGCAGTGGACTGGCAGGGGTGATACAGGACCTGGTGGGTCACAGCACATCCTGAGCCACGCTGGCTCTGCACAATCAGCTGAATATCTCTGTGATGGGATCTGTACAATACTCAATTCCTATACAGGAACATGAAGGCTTTCATAGTCATAATCTTGACTCTTAAATCCAAGTCAGTTTAAAGGCCTGTCTTTGAGCCCGTTTGACTGACATCAGGGGCTCCTGCTGACACCTGTGCTCAGAAGAACCTACTGACCAACACCAGGTTGCAGCTGCTGCATTCTCCTTCATCAGCTTCCTTCTTAAATTCTTTGGAGAGGAGAGGGAGCCTTCAGAATTAAATACTCTGGAATACATCCAAATCTTGCCCAGAGAGTGTCTTAGGCAAGAGGCATTGACTCTGCCATGCATCACTTGGGAATTCCTAGGTTGTCTTTCAGCAAGTTTCCTGATTTGCCACTGAGGAATGGGATGGGTGCAACTGTTGCAGACTGGACCAGATGCTGAGACTTCATCAGAAATGTTCTTACATGGGAGATGAGCAGGACTGGATCTGTTCTCAGCTGTTGCTTTGTTCTGAAGATGTTGTTCAAGTTTTAAGCAGTTCAAGGGAGTATTAGTTACCTCTGCCTCAAATGGTGGGGTTTTGTTCTTCAGAAATCCAGGAACACGGTTCTGTAGAGGGGCACATATTAAAGAGCTGGGTTTTTGACTGGATTTCCTACTGACAAGTAGCAGTGAAATGTGTCAGTGCAACTGATTTGAAAACTGCTTTGGATCCCTCTCCCCAAAAGTGTTGCTCCTTGTTTCGCCTCTGAAGACAGAGAAGGATTGCACCCAGCAAGGTGAGAGCACAGCTGAAAAAATCAGGAAGGCTGCTTCTCCCAGCTCCTCCATGCTTCAGCCCAGTCCTGGTGTTACATCTGTCAGCAGGAGACAGCTCCTGGGAGGATTCCATCAGAACTGGCACATGAGGACATTCCAAGGAAGGGGAGCGGAAAGGCTCTAAACAGCATCCCAGCACTGCTCCTTTACCCATCAAATCCAGCTTCTGCTGCTGCTCTGATGTTCTTGGAGTTTCTGGCCTCTGGGATTTGTCAGAGATTTTTAATGCCTTCTGGGACACACTGCAAAAGTGTCACTTTTTGTCTCCATCAGCCTTGTAACTGTAGATATTCCTATGGCAGCTAATTACTCGTTGGAGGCACAGCTGGGGAGCAGACACACACAGACTGTGAGAGCAACCAGCTCTAGTGCTGGCCAAGCAGGGAATGGATGAAGCATTGAGCCAAGAGCATGGGAGTCTTTACTGGTTGTTCAGGGAAGTTAAATCATATTCAAAACTCAAACTATTAAACAACAAAAACAAGAGTTTTAATTTCATCTTGTGCTGGCTCTTTTATTTCCACAGGTTTCTCTTTCTTTTGGTTTATTGTTCTTCAGTGTTGCCTCGTTTATCACTTTCTGTCCTTTCAGAGAAGTTGATAACCTGAAATCTTTATGCGAAAATTACCTTGGGTGGTAAATGCTTTGCTACTTCTTTTTAGTCTGCAGGTTGGTAAGAGATACGGAATTGGGTACTGTTATCTGTTGCATTGATTGCTTTCCAGAAAAACTGGAGCTGATCTTCTTGGGCCATTTCTTACACAAGTGGAGAATGGGTGGTGTGGAGTTTAACTGGACAATATGCTCAGATTGAGTAGAGATCAGAAGGAGCTCATTACTCTTGCCTGGATTTCATTTCAATTCTGGAACACCAGAAAAACTTTGGAGTAATGTGCTTCAAAGGAGATGATGGAAATCCAATCTTGCTAGGGTAAAATACCACTTTACTTTGCAGTGTGGAAGTGTAAACCACGGTAAGTTTGTGGGGGGTTTTTTTTGTCCAGACCTGATTCTAAGTTAAATTCAGAGCTGCTGCAGCTTCACAGATACACTGATGACAGTGGTGAAGCCACACCTTCTCCCCTCCCGGCTCTGAATTTGGCATCCAGGCCTGAAGTTTGTTGTGTTATCAGCTGCAAAGGGCCACTGCTGTGAAGTGCTGAACTCGTGGTTATCCAAGGCCATTGCCAAGGGCTGGAGAGCAGCTCTGCTGTTGTTCCTGGGCTGTTGAATGCTGACCTTCAGCACATTGACATGGACCCCTTTGCTCCCAGAAGAAAGCTGTGCAGGTGTTACTGGACTCTCTTTGGGCATAGGACCAAAGATGGGCATTTTTGGGGCAAAAATAGGGCATTGAAGAGTGCATGGTGCCTGCTCATCTTTATCTGCACTGGCTTCTTTGGAGCTTGCACTCAGTCAGGCTGAACAGGTCCATGGGCACGTCCCTGCTCCCTTCACAACCCTTACCTTGACGGAATCAGCCAATTCCCACTTTGCAGGCCCAAAGCATCCATCTCTGAAGTTGGATTAAATCATTAACTTAAGGAATGTCCATGACTCCCTGGTTGGTTGTCCTGCCTTCCTCCTGCTGTCATGGATGCTCTTCAAGAAAAGTGATCTTTGGTTTCAGGGCTTTTCTTCCTCTTTCAGCTCACAAACACAGCTCCCATCCAGACTCTCATTCTTTAACTCAGTGCCAGGATGACCAAACCCTGGCTTTTCCTACCTCTCAGAGGCACGAAGACTTCTCAGCTCTGAGGAGGATTTCAGGGTCTCCAGTTCTTTCATGTTACCCATATTCCATAACCCTTGATAGTTTGGACCTGTAGGGTGCAGAAATTTCCTAAGAATGCTGTGTGCCCTCAGAAAAGACCAAAATCCAGACACACCTTGTCCTTGGTGAAGTACCTAGTAGATGCATGTCCTAGCTGAGATGGCCTAACCCACCCTGCCAGAGGTATTTGGATGTACAGAGTTTCTCAATGGGACACCTAAACTCCTTTATTTTACTCTGGGCAAACTGCTAATTTGCCTTAAACTGAAAAGTCACCATTCCTTGGCTTTAACCCTTCAGCCTTCTGCAGTCCCAGTTGTGTGGTATCCTCACCTCAGCCTTTTGAAGGCAAACCAGGCAGTGTTGGGCTGCTGTAATCAGCATTCAGTCATCTTAAAGCCTGCCTTGGTCTTTTCAGGGCACAAAGTCAAATTTGGCAGAGCTGCTGTGCTTCTCTTCTGTTTCAGAAGCTCCATACAATCAGGGCACTTGAAATACTTTCTGCTTTTCTGGTGCAGTGCATCTGGAAAATGGTGAACTCCGAGTGTCCCTCTCGTTTGCAAATTCGAGTGCCAAAAGAGAAGAACATGCTGCAACTGAACACCATTAAAAACTTTATTACACGTGGATAAATACAATCCCAGGGGCTCCATTTTGGTGCTAAGATACATCATGCTGTATTTTCCATTGCTTGGGATTGCAAAGCTGATTCCTTATTCCAGGAAATATTTTCTGTAATCTACAACATCTTGAACATTAAGATTCTTCTTTTCTTATGACTATATGCTTTTTAACTTGCATACACTCAACAAACACTCCTTCACCCACAGTCCTGTGAGTTTTGGAGACATTTTATACAGTATATTTATGTAAAAATTCTTTCAAAATGTGGATGCATGTATATTTTCCCTTCAATAATATTCTTTATCACATCAGCTGACCCAGAACTAAAGGAATTTGTTACTCAGGATTTGATCCAGAAATAACTGAGGTTAGTGTTAGGGCCCTCACAGATGTGTGGGCTGTGGGACCAAATCTTCACCAATTTCTGTCACTCAGAAGTCGAAAAGTCTGCACTTAATTAACAGAAAATTTAAATGTCTCCTTCTCCTAGCAGGCAGAAATGCAGCTGCAATCTGCCAGGCTTCAGAAGAGAGGGCTCGTGTCCTTAGGTGCTCATGAACTCCCAGTAAAGGAGCAGAAGCCTTTAATGGTCTCATTTATTCTTTGCTACACTACTCCAGCAAGAAGTGTAAATGGTGTTAATGGCTGCATATAGAATACAAGCCAGTCATTAAAGATGAGAATTTTATGGCCCAGCAGTGCTTTAAATGTCAGCTGTCCTGCAGAACAGGAGTGGTTTTGCAGTGACTTGGTGCCATGCACGGGAATTCTCTTGCAGAAGACACGTGAACTGCACGAACCTGAGTCATAGTTACAAATACTTGTGGCCTTTCTTTTTTTGTTGGTCTGTTGTGTTAATTTTTGCAGTGAAAAAGGTAAAGTCTTGATCTCTGCCGAGGATGTGGGAGAGGGGACAGACGGCATCAGGAGGAGAAAGCCTGGAGTTCTGGGTGTGAGGTGTCTTTGTGGAGAGGGACCTCTCCAAACAGAAGCACAGCTGGGGTCTGTGAGCATCATTCCTGAAAGCTTTTCTTTTTCACAGCAGAGATGGTTTCTGAGTCCCAGCAGGGGCCAGCTGAGAGGATGGGAAGAAGCTGGTAGTAGACTCAGAGCTAGAATGCTGAAAGGTTCTAATTTCATTTTCCCAGTGGAGATACAGAAATCTGGCTCAGATGTCTCTAGGCTCCTTGGCTGGATAGGAGGGAAAATCAGTCTTTCTTGGACCCAACTCCTGTGTGTCTTCTGGGGTTTGGGGGCTGAAGACTCTCCTTTTGCACCTTCCAGACCTCCATAGGAAATACCAGGCTAAAACTTGAGCTCTCTCCCACAAGAAAAGGTGGCATTGCCCTGACTTCAGGTTGTGGATATACAAAACACTCTGCTCTGTGTCGTGATGTGACAGGGTGAAAATCCTCATTCCCAGGACACCCGACCTGCTTCTTGTTGCTCCAGCCTCACTGGAGATTATGGACATACAAATGTCCATAATTTATACATTTTAAATGTGTGCATTCCATTTCCCAATCCCTGCTCTGCCAAACCTGGTCAGGATGTGCCAACACATGAAGTTATTCCAGCAGCCTTCACCTTCAGGGACCTGGTTGCTGGAAAACACTCACCTGGGGAATGGTACCATGACACTTCCACATGCACAGGCTGGGGTGTCCTCTGTGGTCCAAGAGAGGTGAACGTCTCAAATGCAGCCTTGGAGGGGAGTTGAGACTTTTCATGTGCCTTGTGTAGGACTAGGCAAGCACTAAAACCCTCCTGTCTCTCATGGAGCAGCAGGAATTGGCTCCACAACCAGCAGTTATGCTCCATTTGTGGTGGTGCATGTTGGAAAACTTTGAATTGTTCTGCATTCCAGTTTGTACTGAAGGTTTTGACTCGAAGTTTGTGTATATAATCCCTTTGGTGTGTTGATACATAGGTGTGTATATATATATGTATATATATATGCATGTATATGTATGTGTATATATATATACATATAAATCAATCAATGCTGGTGTTTTTACTTTTTAAAGTTCCCAGGGCGAAGGGCATGTTGTCAGTTTGCTGTAAGATTCTATTCTGTATATATGTTTTCATGTAAATAAGTGAAAATCTATATTCAGAGTTATATTTTAATTTTTATTCAGAACGAAATCCCTTTTTACTTGAAACAGTTGTAAGCCACGTTGTTAATAAAGTAACAATAAGTCATATATCCCTCCAGGGTAGTGGTTTTTGTTTGACGGGGCTGTGTTTTGATGTATCTGTGTGTCCAAGCTGCCTGGATCAGTTTTGCCTTCACTGAACCCCCAGACTTCCAGAGTTACAACACGGCCTCCTGGTTCAGCCCTCCATAGATGCCAAGCTGAATAGTTTGGGTTTATGTGTCTGCAATTTTTTTCCAGAAGCAGGACATGAAACAAGAAAGGTGGTAGGTGGTTAAGAGACACAACAGCATTCAAGGAGCTTTTAGGAAAGTGATGGGAGCAGAGTGAAAGACAGGAATGAAAATAATTCAGTGAGCAATAGGAAAAGGAGGGTGTAGTGACAGAGGAGCTGATGGTGGCAGGACAAGAGTTACAGCACATGGAGTAGGGAGAAAGAAAATAAAACTTCCCCAGGTGCACAGCAGCCATTGAAGATGAGGGAAGCCATCCTGCAGTGGGGGAAAAGCTGTTTGTGAATTCCAGAGGGTGAGCTTCAGACATACCTGCTTTGCCAGACAAAACCTTGCGTGCATTACATGTCTCGTGTGACTTTCTCCCTGCAGTTACGGGCTGTGTTGAGGAGCTTAAATTCCAGCTTTGCAAGTCCTGTCACCTCCCAGACCTCTCGGTGGCATCCTGAGTCCTGCTCTGAAGATCTGTTTGTTGGGCTGGTTTGGCTGCCAAACATTTACCACTGGTCTCCTCACCCATCCCCTCTGCCCCAGTGAAAGCAGGGTGGTGCACACCCCAACAGCATCCATTGATGTGTGCGTGGGACAAAGTGAGGACAGAATCCACAGAACTGGCTAACAAGTGCTTGAATGATTCTCGTTTTGGTTTTGGTTTTGCTCCATCAATCCTGTTTAGATGCCTCTTGTGCATACAGCAAAAGGGGAGAAACAATTTCTCCCTCTGTGTTCCGCCATTTCTCTGATTTCATCAAGACAGGCTGTTTTCTATCAGGCAAAAACACAACCATGGGCAAGCAAGTGGGGTTAGGGTGACCTAAAAAAGGATCAAGCCACTGAAAAGATTGTTATTGTAAAATGTCAACAAGTCTTGGGGTTATAATCCTGTGGTCTGGCTCCTTATGACACTGTACTAAAGCCCAGGCTTTGGGAGGGACAGAAGTGCAGGTGGTCAGTGAAGTGACCTGTCCAGACAGCCTTGGGAATAAAGCATCAGGCCAGTGGGTACTGGTGAGAGCTGACAAATGGCCTCACTGAAAGGTGAAACAGAATGGGAAGGATTTAGCAAAGGAAATAATTCAGTTGTGAATCTGATGGCGACATAAAACTAAGAAGAGCAAAAGCTTGAATGGTTTATGATACTCTTCAGGATCTAGAGGTGAAAATAAATGCATGTATTTCCCCATAGCTTATTATTATAATTAATATATTATCATTAATATAATTTTAGTCATTTAAAAGTAATGCAAAGGTCAGACTGTTTTTTTTAAATTTCTGCCCCAGCTCAGGCAAGACATGCTCAGAGCTCTGCAAAGAGATAATTTTTGGAGAATGTGGTGTGAAGTGATTTTAGCGAAAGCTGGCAAGATACTCCCAAGCTCCTTGATATTAATGACCAACACATGAAATGTGGTTGCCATGTATCATTTCCTGAGGGATAAAATACCTACCAGCCAGTCTTGGTTCTGATACCACAGGCCAAAATTTTGAAGACACATCCATTTTTAGTGTTTTTCATGTGCAATTAATTTGTGAAAGATTTCTAGACACTTGATCTGATTTGTTGACACAGTCAAGCATTCATGTAAATGGAAGTATGAACACCAACATCTAGTCAACCACAAAACTAAAGTTGAATTTTTAGGTCTCTGAGGAAGCAGCATCTTTCTTTCCTGCATACAGAATGAACAAAACAAGCAGGTAGTTATATTTCACTCCCAAGGTTTCTAGACAGATTTTCAAGGCAAATAATTATTGTTTTTAATAACCATGTTGTTTCTGTTGCTGCTGCTGTTGATAGCATTTTTATTGCTTTTTTAATTTCAAGATTCATGTCTTTCTGTGAAATTTAATGATTCTCCAAGTCCCTCTACTGCTACAATATTTACTTAAGATGGGTACACCTCTTGCTGTAGTGTCTGTACTCAATTACTGTAAGTTGATTTTATAACTACATCTCAGCCGAAGTTGTAATTACGCTGTCTTCCTTAATATGTCCTAAGATCTTAAAACCAGAGAAAAAATAGTGCTGCAGGACACCTTGAGGTGTCAGGTTGACTGTTTCCCCTCTGCAAGGCAGGACCAATTAGACAAATCTTATTCCTATTTGGCATTTGTTTAACCTGACCTTCAGATGGGTGTCAAAATAAGACCTCCAGCAACAAGCCTTTCCCCAGCACTCCCACAGCATGTAAAATAAAAAAGTGATGGCATTTGGATGATGAGGCGTGATATTCCCAGGCAAAACCACGGAGCCAATGTTGCCATGGAATGGCCATTTCATTTTGAAAAGCTCAGTCTGACTGGTGATTAATGTAGCAATTAATAAAAGTAAAAGCAGAAAATTCGTGGTTAAGATGGATTAGATTGCAAGGAAGCAACTGTGATTATCATTTCTGTCGTGAGGTGGGGAGGCAGAGCTCGTGATGGAGGTGACAGCAGAGGAGGGGGATGGAGCAGGGGATGGAGCATCAGGAGGGGCTGAGGGAGCTGGGAAAGGGGCTCAGCCTGGAGAAAAGGGGGATCGAGGGGACCTTGTGGCTCTGCACAACTCCCTGCCAGGAGGGGTGGTGTGGGGGGGTCGGGCTCTGCTGCCAGGGAACAGGGACAGGAGGAGGGTCAGGCTGGACCAGGGCAGGAGGGAGGGAAGGAAGGAAGAAAATCAGTTGGACGTGCAGAAAGAAGAGCCTGTGTCCCTAAAGCTCCCTCCTACGCGTGCAGGGCACCCAGGAGATATTCCCTGCCGAGGCAATCGGCAGCCTCCCGTGATGACACCCAGTAAAAGGCGAGGACTTGTTCAGGGGAAGAAAGTGTTATTATCACTTCCATGGACTTGTCACTGACACCTGGAGGCCTTGCAGGAATCAGGGACCGTGTTCCTGCTGGTTTAATTGAGATCACGCTTGTGTCTAGCAAAGAGTGTGCTGGGGGAGATCTCCACGTCAAAATGCAAACATTCCTCTGAAATTCACTGATGTTCGTAGCTGGAAGACCTGGAACATCCAAACCGTGAAACTTTAGGTTTGCACAGGAGAACTGCAAGCTCTGCTGAGCTCCTGGATGTATGATTGACCTTAATTCCATTTTACCAATGCAATTTTCTATTCAGAGCTTCCACAGCAGGATTTCCTTGGCCAAGGAGGGATTGAGCACAGCTGGTCCCCAGCCACAACCACTCACTGCCCTGCTCCTGAGTGCCAGGCTTTGACACCTTTTTTTGTGCTCTGGCATGAAGACAATAGAGATAAGCACAAAAGGAGAGAAGAACAGGAACCTGGACACCATCTGAGGACTTCTCTGCCTTCAAGGATCTACTTAAGCCTGGATTACAGCCCTGAAATATCACCTCATCGAGGGGGAAAACCCTTATTTTGTTCTGTGCTTACTCAGTATCTACAACTGCTGGTGACTTGGAGCTTGACTTCATTTTTGACCTCTGTTATTACAAGTGACAAATACATTAATGAGAGTACCTTCCACCAAGAACTTGGAATAAAGTCACTGACCCCTTTTCAGTGGGAAAGCCCTGCTGTCCTGTTATCATATGAACCACTGAGGCAGGCTGGGATGATCCTGCACATCACGCAGCGTGGCAGTGAAAACTTGGGAATCTGTTTCCTCAAGCTCCCTGATCCAGAGGCTCTAACACACTTAAAAAGTCAGTGTAAAAACTTCCTTCTTTAGGTACTTGAGAACACGGGGTCTCTAAGAGGGAGGTACCTTTGTTATGGAATTTCTGGGTGAAATCTGAATTTTTGTGGGAGTACACTGCATTTCTGTGTGTGGGAGGGCAGGGTAGAAAAGAACCAGTCCAAGCACAAATATTTGTTAAGAATGAGATGGTGGAGGAGAAGATAGTGTCCACAGGTCTCAAAGGTTCTCTCTCTTACTTCTCTTCTGGGAATGGAGTTGCTATTTGAGATTGATGCTGGGGGCCCTTTTCTTTACTCTTTTTTTTTTTTTTTAATTTAATCCCTTTAACAAGAAGCAGCTTTTCTGTTTCCATTTAAAGTTGTTTAGCTGTGGCATCGATGTGCCTGCATGTGTCTGTTTGTGAGAGTCTCCAGCCCATTGTGAAACACAAACCAGAATATCAAGTCTTTGCATTGCCTTAGATCGTGTTTTTTATCTGATATTGAATTAAGTAAAGGGCTTAATGTTCAAAGTGGTGTTTGGGGAGTTACTTGCACAAATTCTGTTATTGCTGTTAATGGGATTTGTGCAGATTGCTTTGAAGATGAGTCCCTTCATGTGGAATAGGCAAAGACATTCTAAATTATAACTTATTTCAGACAAATCTATCGTTAATTTTTTACTGACAGAGCATTAGAGATGTTAAGCAAAAAAGCATTAGATGAATTTTTTATCAGTATTATTGACAGGAATATGAGGACAGGTTTGGTTCAGGTAATTGAATGAATATTTGGCTAGTTTTTAGAAGTAGACAGAAAAGGACTTTAAATTTTGGAATAATGATGAAATTTGGTGACATTTCAGAAAAACTACAATGCTGAAAAGAAATGGTCATAAGATATTTCCTAGACACCACCTTACAATGCAGACTAAATACTGAAGGAAATCTTAATTTAAAGAGTGGACATCTCAGCCTGCAGCTCAGTAGTGCGTCTTTTAGATATTTCACTGAGTGATGAAACCTGTGGAGGGTGTCCTGGCCCAGGGCAGGAGGGTTGGAACATGATGATTTTAAGGTCCCTTCCAACCCAAACCATTCTGTGATTCTGTGATTACCCTGGTTTTAAGATGTAACCAGGAGCAGAGAAGAGCAGGCAAGCCTGGCTGATGGGACTGTAGAGAAAAAGGTTTGAGGATCCAGCATCGTGCATATTCTGGAGAAATCTCACCCCTTCTGACTCCAGAGAGGAGTCAGATCAGGTTTGTCTTACAGCAGCTGAGATCAGGGAAGTCTGGACTGATCAGGACACCTGGGGTCTGAGGGTTACAGCCACTAATGCAGAGCAGGACAACAATAATGTGTTATTTAATTTTCAGGTGCCTGGGCAGAGAGTTTCTCACCTGACTCCAGCCAAGGCTGGAAACTGTGATACCCCAGGGCATCCAAGACATGAATGGGATGGCAAAGCCAAGGAAAGGTCACACCCTCTTGGAGCAACAGCAGAAGTGGCATTTTGAGGTCTCTCAGGTAGTGGTAAATACCTGTGTTGAGTCAAGTCGTTCACATCCCACCTGCATTTCTGCCTGTGCAGCTGTACCAGGTGTATTCATAGACACTGAAATGCTTCCAGATATGGAGACTTCCAGTATCCTTTCAGGGAGAACCAAGATCCACTCTCCCTCTGTCGTTTCTGTCTCTGAAGGGATACGTGGGGTTATAGCCACCCTGGTCCAGGCAGCTCCTCTAAGATGGATGAGCAGTTTAATGCTGCTTTTCTCACTGCTGAGCTTGCAGTGAAGATTTGTGGGCTGCTTCCTCCACAGATCCTTGCAACCCCTATCTTTTATTCTCTGATCTGGATAACAAAGCTGACAGAAGTTGTATAAATTACAGTCTTTGGAGTATTAATGGCCTGTTTCTAAATGATTAATTACAGAGATCTCCTGCATTCACGGATGAGTATTAGTGAGTCACACAGTATTATTCTACAATATCTCTTCCTCAGTCAGCCTGTCCTGGAGGGAAACAGGTTGGTGGTTTCTGAGCAGAGAGGTATGAAGAAGTTACAGGAGGAGAAAGAGTTAGTATGGACTTTTGTGTTTTCTCTAATTGTCATAACTACCTAAATACAGGTTGGTGGCTCAAAGTAAACGAGGAGGAATTTAATGCTCTTAACCCATAAGCCAAGGTTACTCTGCAGCTTTAGAGGGAGCAATTCCTGCTTCACTGAGTGGTCCCATCCCCTCCCTGTGTTCCTCCTCCTTCATGCCTCATGCTCACATCAATATTTTGGCAGTTGAGAAATTCACCTTGGGAGGGAAAGAAGGAAAGCATCATCTTTTTCAGTTGCACATGGATTTACACTGGAATCAGGAGCAGGAATTGCCACAGTCTAAGGGCCAGGGCAGACCAGGAGAGCTGTGCCTCACACAGCTCAGTTATCCACACTTTTCACTTCACAAGTTAGATGAAAACTTGGCTCACTATATTTTTGCTCAATTAAAAAAAACCCAAAAAAACTTCATGATTTTGAAATGAGATTTCCCTCTTCCCCTCCCAAAATCCTGAAAAGGGAGTACTCAGCTGCATCTTCATGCACTTCTAAAAAACTGTCCCTAAGAGAGCAACTATTTACAACAAGCCAAAACAAGTATTTTGCTAAATAAGATGATTCCCTGATAATGCAATTCCCAAGGTAGAGAGGGACATGAACAAGGACAACATAAGAGACTTTAATTGTCTCCCTTTTCCAGCAGGAAGCAAGCAGAAGGAATAATTGTTAATTGCTGTTAATTGTTAATTGCTGCCTGCTCCATCTGCAAAGTTTCCATTAGGAACTAATGAAACCTTGACAGAGCTTGGATGGGTGCATTGTTCTCTGGCTCTACAACTTTTTCCCTCCGTGGCAGGAACAGGCTGAGTTTTCCACTGAGCTTTGTTTAGAAGGGTGCTCAGAACTTCTGACCCTGCTGTGTGTTTTCAGCCGTGCCAGGGGTGCACATCACTGGGAAGTTTCATTTCTTCCACAGCATGATGAGTATTTTGCTATTATTTTCAGAGAATCACAGAGTGGTTTGGGTTGGAAGGGACCTTAAAGATCCCCTTGTTCCAACCCCCTGCGATGGGAAGGGACCCCTTCCACTATCCCAGGCTGCTCCAAGGACCATCCAACCTGGCCTTGAACACTTCCAGGAAAGGGGCAGAACCCACCAAAAGAGGTCTTCAGGACACCCATTTCTGCTGTTCTGCCTCCCAACAGCAGGTTCTTGTGCAAATAGATTTAAGGGCAATTCATCTGGAGCAAGTATTGACACTGAGGCTCAAAAAATGATCTGAAAAATCCACTTTTCATTCCCACTAATCATTATTATGAAAAAAGTGTCTGTCTCTTAACAAACTTTGCATCTCCCCTTATCAAGCCTTTTACCTCATCCAACCTTATTATTTCATTCGTATTTGAGTCAAATCTGGAGGCACTGGGCTGTACATGGGACAGGAAGATGGCAAATCAGTCCCAGGAGCTGCACTTGAGGATCTGCCTCACCTCCTGCCAGCCACTGCATCTATTTCACGTATTTTTTCCATCTCCTTGTCTGTAAAATGTGCAAAGTGTTGCTTACTGCACTTCAAGAATCTTGTGAGTTCCTTAGCTGTGGATAACTAAATATTATGACATATAAAAGCACAGGGTATAGATATATCGTAGACTTCACACTTGTATTTCACACTCTCTATTAATGTGGCACTCCACAATGACATGATATTTACCAAAAACTTCCTGGAAGCAGATTCAAAATTTTAATTTTTTTTTTTTTTCGAGGCTAAAAACTGTTAAGCTCAGTGTTTATCTGCAATGGCAAGGCAAGGTGCTCAATGAATGGTAATGAAAGGTTTCTAGTCCTAAAAATAGACTTTCCTATGCTGACAAAAAAAAAAAAAAAGAAAGAAAATACCCTGTGAGAGTTTTCTGGCATTAAGGCAGTGAAATTGTCTTTTTAAATAGTGTGAAAATTGACAGATTATAAAAAATAGAGAGAACAATCACCAGAGAGTGTACGATAATCTGGCAATATGGAAATTACAAATTTTAATATTTCCCCAGAGCCAATGAAATATGCAAAGGAACAACTGCATAATGCAGCAGGCACAGTGTAACCCCGAGGTAGCTTGAGTTAGCAAGATATTCTATCCCAGCTGGTTTTTTTTCTTGGTTAATAACAAATCCGCCGAATTACTTCAATGGTGAAGGACAGAAAAATCCTCTCTGAAGTTCAATTGTTGCACAAAGCTGCTCCATTAAATATCCAGATCTAATGATGCTCTGGTAGTTCCTGATCTTGCTGAATTCTTTACTGGAACATGAGAAGTCAGTTGTTCTGCATTGGTGCAGCTGCCATCAGCATTCACTTGCCATAATTGATTTTCTTGGTGATCCATCAAACCCAGGTTTTGCTCCAGCAGAAACCAGCAAACCATCCAGAACTGTGGGGAGGTTTGTTCTCCAGCTTGTAACTGGTTTCCTTCTTAAATCACAACGTTTTCCTGCAAATTTGGAAGGAATCCGAATGGATGTCACATGCAGGATTCCTGCCTCTTTGGTAATGAAACTGCCTGAGTAATTCCTTCTTTAATGGGGATCAATTCCTTCTTTAAAAAGAACAAAATATTTTAACAAACATCAGTCACCAAATGACAAGGGTGGTATGTTCCTGCAGACAAACAGCAGCATCAAACTCACCAAGCAGAGTCTGCAGAATGTGAATTTTGTGTAAGAGTTTCTTTTTCCAAGAGCTTTTGTTTGGTTTCAGTGCCTGAGCTGCATTTGGAATAATGGATTGCAGCAATTTCAGCATACAGCAGAAAATCCAGCTCGAGCTCACTCAGACTCCTGATTCAGAAGAGCTCTTCAATATGTGCTTATTTTAAGCATATACTTGAGGGTCTGAAGGGCTGAACAACACACTTGTGCCCCTCCAATTAGAGATTACTCAAATCATGCTGCAGCACAGACCAGCAACAAAAGACAACTCAACCCATCTTCCCCTAAAGCAGAGCCAGAAGCAGCTCCAATGGATAGAAAACCTACTTCTGGCAAAAAATACAAGGATATGCCTATAGTTAGAGTTACACAGGCAAATTGTGGGCTAAACTAAACAGGGAGGTACTGGTAGGACTCTGCAGAGAGTCTGGACGTAGAAATTGGATAAAACATTGAAATCAGACTGTTTTATCCAGTCCCTCTCTGGTTTTCATGGGAGGCAGTCACTCTGTGAAGTGATGCTTGCTTTGCCTGGAGAGATGTTAACAGTTCATGGTTGAACCACCTTAGGTCCAGACTTACTAAACTTAGGGCACCATGCAATAAACTTTGCCTTGTGCTAGACCTGGACAAGTGGTTTTCTTTGACGGCAGGGTTCTGCACCAGTCAGATTTTGTCATTCAAAGTTTCCACTGGAAAACTTCCTGTTTCCAGTAGTTCTGACTGTAATTCTCCCAAATACGGGTGCTTCAGACAGGGAACCCTCCTCACACATCTTTCTTTTTAACAGCTAAACCAACCTGCCTTGCAGGGCTTGGGCTTAGATTTCAGTAATGGTTTTGATGCAAGTTTATCATCTCCTTTCCCTCTCTTTACAAACTACAGGGTTTTTTTTGTTAAATATGATGATTGCCCCTGGATCAACGAGCCAGAACAAATACAGTCCTCCAGTAGCAAGAGGAGCAGCCCTTTTTCGGGAGAGCAATCAATCCCCTCCAGCAACACGTGCCTAATGGATCTGTCTCTTTCATTAGCTCTGGGCTCCTAACAACCACGGTCTTTGCCAAATGAGGGATGTGTTCTGCCTTCTCTCCTGTCTTCTCCTCCCTTCGCTGCCTTGTCAGCAGCATGCTAATTTATGTAATCAATTCATAGTACTGCTTAATGAATAGCTTTGAAGTCGTTAGGTTCGTCTGCTGGTAGAGGGGCTGATTGGTCAGCCTCTGAATCATTTCCATTTTCTGAGGCTCGAAAGTGTCAGCCAACATAATTGCTTTAGAAACACCCTTGGGAGACACTTGGGAAGTAGCTGTACAATCCCTCTTTATATTTAAGTGGAAGACAAAGTGGAACAATAATAATACTTAGCATTTTTACCACACTTCTTATCATTAAAACGCTTCCCCAAACATTAACTAATTCTTGCAGTATGCCCAAAAGGTGAATCATTGCTTCACTTACACAGAAGAAAGTCAGCAGTAAAGACAGTAGATCTCAAGCCTCTTGGATGCTGGTGCTGCTGCTGGGTACTTTTGTGCTCAGGAAGGTGTAAACCCAGATACACAATGTCCCTATGGAAATCCCAGGGGAAATGTGAGCTCCAGGATTTTAAACTACACAAAACCAGAAAATCTCCATTGGCTTGTAAAAGGCGCAAGCTGGGATTCTTGGGGTGGTCCTGTGCAGGGTCAGGAGTTGAACCTGATGATCCTTGTGGGTCCCTTCCAACTCAGGATATTCTATGGTTTCTCTGAAATACTGGGAACACTTCCAAAGCTGTTTTCCTGCTCCTCTCAAGAGCGTGGCCCTGATGGAGGCACGCAGGCAGCCACTCGCAGTTATTGTGCTTTGGGGCAGCAAGGGTTTTGATTTGGATTGACAGCTCAGTGCATGCCAGCCAAGCACTCTTCTGTCTTCACATACAAGCCCTGACCTCCTGATGGAGAAAACTTGTTGGAATTCCCACCCCAAAGTGGATGTGCTTGGAGGGGATGCTGTGTGGATGAAATTTGCTGCCAGGTTCAGACACTCAGGCATGTCTCAGCCAGACCCACCTGCACAGATGCAGGCTGGGACAACAACAAAACACACTGATTTAGCTCAGAAATGGAAAGCAGAAGGTGAGATTTCCTTTCAGCTCGACTGTCTGCTACCAACAGAGCTGAGTACGTCTCTAATGACTTGAAAACTTTCAAGCACAGACAGTTTTTTGATGCTTTGTAATGTTTATTCAGACTCCGCAGCAAGTTGTGATGCAGGGTGCCCTCTGGCCACACCAGCTCAGTAATGACTCTGGCATTTCTGACAGAGACTGATAGCAGAAATTGTTATCAACGTTTTTAGCAAAATACTGCAAGCTAGAAATTGGATTTCCCCCCTTTCTCCATCCTCCTTCACTCATTAATGAGCTACTTCTTCAAGGTGCCAATGGCAAAGCTGTAAAGCGAGATGGGCAATTTATTTTCTGGGCTTGACACCCTTAGACACAAAAATGCACAGTTATTTATTTTAATTCATCATTCACATAAAATTACATCATGCTTTACAGGTGTAGCAAGAAGACAAGTTTCCTTATCCCAGGGACTTATAAGGAGATATTGATGAGATGCCAGAGCAAAATGAACATGAGATGAAGAAATCTCTCACTCCAGGTGTAGGCAAGGGCACTGAGAGCAGTTCTTGCTACGCATTACCACTGGGACTTTGGGAACTTGGGAGTGGACAGGACATTTCTTTCTTGATAGGGATATTTGGACTTTTAAAAATCACTGGAGAGGTGCAGCATTTCCAACAGAATGATTTTTCCTGCACTAGTTCAGATGTTTAAAATCAGTGAGATCAATAATGCTCCATTTCCAATTCCCTATTTCCCCTGGTAGCCAACAGCATCTCTCTAACTACTTCCAGTGTAGATGTTTCCACCTACACTCATAGACATTTCTGGACTGATGTTACCTGTGTAGTAAAAATGTTTTCCTTCATATTTTTGTCCCTTTCCAGAGCACCCTAATGTTTTGAGGTTGTTTTTCAGGCTGTAGAGATACATAAGTTATCTCATATTGGATGGATGTGCTTTGCTCTTTGTGGAAACTCAGGCATGCATCATCAGCAAGAAGCTATTTTATAAGCATATTAATATTTTTATTAAGGTAGGAATATATTAATATTTATGGGTATGTGAACATATCCATTAATATTTTAAGGAAAATACTGAAGGGAAGTCAAAGATCACTCATCTTTTGTGGTCTCCAGCCCACGCCACCACAGGTACCCAACATGTTAACACCTTGCCTTCCCTTCTGCATTGTTCATCCAGCATCAGTTTTAATCTCCAGAGAAATTTAAACAAGAAAACCACCACCAGCAACCGAAAAGCTCTGCCTTCACCATGGAAGCAGTTTAATTTCTTGATGGAATTCCAAAGCAATCCCTTCACCTGCGGTATCTCATATAATTACTGACAGCATTGAGAGGAAAAACCTTGTCCTTGCTGCTCAAGAATGTCCAAAGGACCCTAATACACTGTTATTATTTTGCAAGAACTCCTTTCATTCATGATGGATTTGATTTGATTTGATTTATAAAGGAGACAGCAAAGCAGTTGTCACCTCTTCTTCCCATGCAGGCGTCAGGTCTGAGCAGAGACAAGAGGTGAGTGGTGCTTGGTGATAGGTTATTGCCAAGGCTGAGATATGGGGCCTTTTTGTTTTATTCTCCATCTAAATTAGTTACTGCAAAGAGATTTCCCTGGTGGGAAATGCGTTTCAATATTTATTTCCTACCTGACACTTTATTATTCTTTTATTGAGTGGAATGTGTTCTTGCTCTTTCAGGGCAGGTTTTCATGCAGAACTCGCTATAACACTGCTTTGGTTTATCAGCTCACACCAGGAGCCTGATCCTGTTGGCTGTGCAAAATGAAAAACTGTCTGGGGGCTGATCCCCTGTCCACCCTCAAAATTAAAGATAATGCAAACATCCAGTTCAACATGACTCAAGATGGAAATAATAAACTTTTTTTCATATTAATTTAAAAAAAAAGTGGTTGGGGGGCACCTAACAGAACATTCCTATGAATGCTTCATTCAAAGTGTTTTATTGATAATTTGGTAATTTGTGACAATAGGAGAGTAGGCTAAAGTGGTTTTTATCCACTGGGGAAGGGAGCAGCTCAGGTTTTGGAGATTCAAACTCTCAAGTGTTTCTACTCTTCACTACCTCTCTGTGCCTGAGAGGATGTAATTCATCAAATCATTAGGTTTGGAAAAGACCTCTGAGGACATTGAGTCCAACCATTAACCCAGCACCATAAATGATGGGTGATGTTCTGCATCTGCATCCTGGGGTTGGACTAGCTGCCCTTTAAAGTTCCCTTCCAACCCAAACAATTCTATAATTCTATGGTCTGATTCTCTCTGCTTTGTACTATGTGTTCAAACATGCAGAGACTCCTGAGCACAAGGGACACTCCCTTCTCCAGTAGTTCCCTCTCACAGGTTTTTCTACTGTCAGGCAGGGGCAAATAAATATTGCACAAAAAGCACAAGACCTGCTTTTCATGGTGGTCCAGGGCTCCAGAAAAAAAAAAAAAAAAATCCCCAACTTAGCAACCTACGTAATTTTTATGTTTGCTTCCCATGAACAAATTTCAAGATGCATTGTATGGCTCCAAGAAGAGAGAGCATCACTCCTCCCTGTGTTACACTTCAGACTTTCCATTAAAAAGGATGAATGTGATTACAAATTCCTGCAGGTCAAGGAAATTGAATCCCAGTCTTCCACCTCACAGCTGGATTACAAAAAACCCCACCTTACGTGATTTAAATATCTTAAGTGATATAAACATCACATGGTAAGTAAAAAACACTGCACCTTCTTAATGCTCTGACTTCAGCAGAATATCAGTAATTCAGCTGCCTCTGGGGCCCCCTTTATCAAAATATGTGGTGAACACATTAAAGTCACCCCTCAAATATGATGGAGAATGAGCAAATCTTATGGTGCTTTTCCTCAAAATGCATCAAAGTGGTAACCAAAACCGAGTTGCAAATAGATTTTATGTATTTATAAGGCACACTGGAAAAGATTTAGCAAGAGAATATTTATAATAGAGCTTTTTCACAAAATAACTGTATGCAGGACTATATAATATTACAGAACATATCAGACCTTTACATTAAGAATGTAATCTATTTTTATAATGGAACTATAAGAGTTTCTGCTGATGTTTTGAAGACTGAAATGTGTTTTCCTCCTCCCTGAGCTGATTATTTTTTCTCAATTTGGCATCTTCTTTGTATCGTTTCTTCTTATACAGTTTCATTGTGACATCTGGCTGTAAAATAAAAAATGTAGCCTACAGGAAAACTTAGAATTGTGCTCCCCACAGTGCATCAGTCAGACAATAAAATAGCCATCACTAGAAAAGTGTGTTTACAAAAGCTACTCTTTGTAAATAGAAAGGTTTTTTTCTGGCTTTATATCAGAATGAATGCATAGGGACAGTATTTCAGGTGGGGTAAACTGGGTTCAGGATGGCTCTACCAGTTTTTCCTTTCTACCACTTCTGAGATGATTTAAAAACGGACCTCTGTCGAGTGAGTTTGGGGTTGGGTTTATATGGTTGGTTGTTTTCTGTCCCTGTGTGTGAGGATTGTCTTCCATTGTGTTCATTCCACTGTTTCTTCTCATCCTGTGACCACCTCCCCTGACCCATCTCATGGTTTTCTCAGTGATGTGTGTCCAGATTTAACCAAAGTAATGATAATTTGCGCTTCAATATCCTCCTTTGAAAACAATGAATAATACAGCTAAGGGGTCAGTGGGAGACTTAATACTGGATTAGAAGCAGCTCCAAGATTGTTATCGCAGCGTTAATACATTTATCTACTGCAGGCTTAGGAAAAGAAGCAAAGCAGCATGATTACCTTCTTACAAATTGATTACATCCATGCAAACACTGCAGAGGAGAACGCAGGCAGATCAAAGCACGATTTTGGCAGCAGTCTCGCTAAACAAGTTATTTTAGCAACTCCTTAGGAGGCAGAAGACGAAAGTCTTGGCTGGAGGCCCCATGCATGAGGAAGGCCTTGCTGGAGGGAGGGATTGGTTTGAGAATAGGTTGTTTGGAGCTGGTAACTCTGCTCTGTTCACTCGATTGTGCTGGAAAAGGATTGTACTGAAAGGATTGTACTGCAGTACAGCCATGCACTGAAACAGAACATGAATGTACAGGTGAAATGGCACCTCCTCTGAGCCTGCCCTCACAGATCTTGGAAGGAATCAAATACTGCTCAGGTATGAACTCTTTTGGATGGCCAGTTTAGGAGGAAATGGAGTGTGCACAAAACCTCTTTGCCTCCACTCAGAAAAGAGGATAGGCGACCAGTCCAGATGAAGAAACCTCTATTATTGTTCTCCCAGTGGAAATGAATCCAGACAGGATTTCAGGAATGGCTGGAACTGGTCATTTTCAAGGAGAAATGATAGGACAAAACCCCAAGCCTGTGGTTTAACTCCCATGCTCTTCTAGTAGAAGTAGAATCATAGGTTTCACAGGATGGTTTGTGTTGGAAGGAAGCTTAAAAAATCACCCAGGGTAGGATGTAGGCAAATACAGCATAACCCAACCTGTACTGCCACAGCACTCAAAGATGTTCCTTTGCTTACCAAACATTTAGAGTGACTTTAAGAGCTCCACAGTAAAGCCCCAGGTACACTGCCAAGTGACATCTAGGAAGAAGATAATTCCAACCTATTTCATCTGTAGGCACCTGTAACCCATCCCAACTCATCTTGTTAAGGTTATGGCAGGGTTGGGGGGCGGAGTGGGGGTGGTGTGTTTATGTCTTATCACTTATGGTAGTGTTTATTATGACCACAGGTCAAATAAATCTATGTAATTAAATTTTTACCAGTAACTATCAGCTCATCCGACCATGATTTTGCAGATCAGGGTAATTGCACTAATGTTATCCAAGTTATACAAGCCTATTCAGTGTTTTTTACCTATGATAACCCACAGAACTTGTATTTTTTTGACCTCTCTTTCTCACTTCACCCTTACACAAGTGGAGGTGATAGATCAATTTTACTGGGTTGAATACAACCAAACTGATATAAAAGGTCCTTCCCTACCTGTTTCATAATCTTGTTGAAGATTTTAGTCAGGGACAATTTATGTCTTCAGAAGGAAACACGACAAAAGGGCCCAAGCAACACAGCATCAAGAAAGAAGAGCTGGAGACAAGACATGGGGATGGAAGAAGCAGTGAGGATAAATTATTCCGGATGTTTGCAACCACCCAGATTCTTAAGCTTTTCTGTGTTCTGCTTCTGGTGGTTCTGTCAGAACAGGTGCAGGAATCAGTTGCATAAGGGCCAGAGTGAGCAAAAGAGAAAAGCTTGAAGAAACTCACGACTTTCTTTTGTTACTTTTCTTCTTCCGGGCCTAAACCTCCAAGGCAAGAACCCGTGGTTGCATCAGCAGACGGTGACTTGATTGTCTGTGTAGAGCCCTTTGTTTTTCAGCGGCTGCAGACAGGATGGGTTAGAATTCAGCTGATCACATGTGCAACCCATGTGTGTTAGATTGATTCCACCTGTACAAGGTGCAGCACAGCATTTGAGCTGTTAACCCCCAGCTCCCAGTAGGGCAAATGGACACAAACACTCATTTTTAGAATCCATATGACAGATTACAGACAATTATTTTACGATGAGATGAATGATTTTCCTAAAAGTGCCCGAAAGTGCTCCACTGACTATAAAACTTGTCTAGGCAAGTAGTTTGGTTGTAGATACTGGAAGCATCTTGATCAAGAGACATGTGACCACTCCAGGCTGATTTCATACTCAACCTAACCTGCAATCCTTTCCAAATCAACAAACAGGCATTTAGTTAATTTTTAAAATGTTACAAAAGTGTGAATAAATGCTAGGATATTTACAAATACAGGATTTTGAGAGTACGCAGACAAATACTTGATTTTTTTTCACTTTAATAAGGTGCTTAAACTTATGTTGACAGTATTTCAACATCAAGAATCGGTATCTCTCTGCAAGATGAGATGTGTTTTGGCTTGTTGATCTGAAACAGTGATAACTGTACCTGAAATTAGATATCTGTGTATCTATCTATATTTATGAATTGTATAATCTTGCCTTTTCTGTGGTGCAGTCACAGCATTTAACTCAGAAATTCATACCAAAGGAAAGTCTTTTCCCAGTGAGTTAAACTAACACTGTGTAATTTAATTAACCAGTTGATACAAATATAGAGCAGTGTAGTCTCGGACTGTAACATTTTTGATGGTAGCTGAAATACACTGTGGATTTTTCAGTGTCATATTTGCTGACATTTTTCTTAATAAGCTTAGTGAGGGAAGCTCATTGAAGCACACCATCTCCAGAGACCTTCCCATTTAGTTTTACTGTGGATTTGGATTTTTCCATTTAAGGCCATTTGAAATCCCAAATGATGTCCTTCAAAGAGACTTTCACTTAAAAGTAAGTTGCTGCAGCTTCCTGAGCTCCCTTAGAAATCAACTTATCTAAATCATGGCATTAAGTGGGGCAACAGTATTTAATTTCAAACAGTCGGGAAATTGACTGTTGCACAGCTTTGGTGGTACAAAGATGGCTGGTAATTTCTAATTTTAAAGGTCTTTTGAAGGATTCATAAAGCCCTTGAGAATACCACAAAGGAACACAATACTGTGTTCTGCTGCTAACAAAATTAAGTGTCTGAGAGATTAAGCAGAGGGAAATCTTGCATTAAAATGGTTGACAAGACAAATGAAACATTAAGAATTCATCCAGCTCATCAACAAAGATCTGACTAGATCCCAAACAGCAGAAATCTTTATGCAAACCTCACTTGGATGCCTTTAAACCTGAATCTGACATGTCAGTCTCATATAATTCTCCTTTTGCCCACAAAATGGTGTAACGGCTTCACTGGACAGAAGAAGCGAGAAATTGTATTTCCAAGAAGTACACAGTTAGATGCTACATACAAATTTATACTCCAGTGTCAAGCCCTCTAAGATGCCTTTGGCTGGGGATACAGCTGGGGGTTGATCTCTTGGAATCATGGAATCATCAAGGCTCAAAAAGTCTTTCAGGAACAAGTACAGCCTTTGACCAAATACCACCAGGCCCACTAAACCATACCACAAAGTGCCACATCCACTTGTTTTGTGAACACTTCCATGGATGGTGATTCCACCACTTCCCTGTGGAGCCTGTTCCAATGCTTAACAAATCTTCCAGTGAAGAAATTTTGCCTAATACCCAACCTGAACCTCCCCTGGCACAACCTGAGGCCATTTGCCCTTGTTGTGTCTCTAGCTGCCTGTGAGAAGAGACCAACCCCCATCTCATGACATTTCTTTGTGAAGAGTCTTGGGACATGGCCACAGGTAAAAACACTACAAAACCAGCAGAGGTTGAATCCTGAGATCAAGAAAACCAACTAAAGGGTGCAATAAAACATGATTACAAGAGTTGTTCACTCAGCAAATCCCACCCCACTGCTCACCAATCTCAGTCAAACCCAGAAAACACTTCTTCAGCTACTCCTACAGCCCAGGCAGTTCTGGTGACAGGAAAAGAGGTTTTCTAACTTTATGGGGAAGTAGAAATCAGATGCTGAGTGTCAAACTCAGCCATCCTCCTACCTGCACGGTTCAGTTTTACAGGGGTGACTAAGGGATGATAGATCCACTTCCTCACTCCTCATAGGAGCAGCAAAGCGGAGAAGTCATTCCAGGTCTGAAAAAGGAGCTATAACTAAACGATATCAGTATATCTATGCCCTTGTCTTCTCTCTCTGCTGGCATTTTCCTCCCTACAGCTGAAAATACCACCCATCCCAGTAAAAGGAATGACAAATTCCCTTGGAACAGGAAGGCAAATGCATCCCTGCTGTCTGTAGATCACACGAGCTGAAGGCTTCATGTCTCACAGCACGTGGCTCAGGATCAGGAGGCTGCAGGACGAGAGTGTCACTGATTCATCCTTCCTGCACGGGTCCAGCACACAGCAGTACTTGAGGTGCATTTGTCCAGCTGATGGTTTGACTTCATCTGAAATGTTTCCCTGGGTCACTGACCTGTTAATTGTAGGCAGAGCGCGGGAGATAATAAAGAGTCGATACACTCCTGAGTCAGATCCTTTCCTCACAGTTACCAGGCAACCTCCTCCAGCTCTCCACAGCTCTGCTAATACTTTTCCTTCCCTTCCCACTGCAGACTTGGAGATGGAGAGCGTGTGTTCATTGGAGGGTAAGAGACAAGGCAGGGCATATTTAAGTTGGATGGCTTTTTACAAGCACTAAGCAATGCACTCCTGTAATAAACAACTATGCCAGAGCTAATACTCAATAAACAGTGTGCTTTATAAGCAATTAGGGACTCACATTGTGGAACAGCCATTTCAGGGGAAGATACACTACCCCAGCAATGCTTAGCAAGATAAGTGGCTTGTTAAAAGCATCATAATTCTCCTTTAAAAATCAATTAACAGTTTGGTGCATTTTTTTTAGTGTAAGGACTGCTGGGTGTCTTATTCAAATGACAATGAATCCAGGGAGCTGCTTCTCATGTTGTATTCATTGGCTGGTGTTTAACTCCAAAAAGTGCAACTGGAAGGAAACCTGCAAAATGAAGAAATAAAATTATTTAACTGTAGTCAAGTTCAGTTGCCAAGAGGCAGCTGAAGATGCTCAGATGAGTCAGATAAACACATTTTCTCTGGGCAAAAGAGAAATCAGAGCACATTATAAACCCATTTCCTTTGTTTTTCTTATTTGGCACTGGGGTTTTTTTAAAAATTAAATTCGTTAATAATCTCTTCCCAAAATCACGATGGATTAGGCAGCAGAAGTTTAGTTTCGAGATATTTGGTTGTGATTTCTACCCAAAAAGGCAGTGCAGTCCTTTTCCTGAAGTTACAGAGTATCTTCTTTCTCTTCCAATGAAACCTGCGTTATGGGATCCCTGGGAAAGAACAGTCTCTCAGGGCACCAAGCACAGAAAAGAGGGACAGAAAATCCTGGGAGGGGATCAGCCTTGCCATGCCTGCCCTCCATGACCAGCAGGTAGGGCACTGGAGAGCCAAATGCGCTCCTCTTTCCATCTCACAAAGCCAGAGGTGTTTTCAGCCACTCCTGCTTGCTCAGGTAAAAAGCCAAAGCCTTTTTCTAAGTGAGACTGAATATTTCCAGCCTCTCTAAATATTCACAGGATTATTTTTCCCAGTCCAGTCTGATGCACTCCCTATTTCTGAGCAGCAACGTGCTCTCCCTGCCATCGATTTCCCATCAGCCCTTCACAAATGCCTTCAGTCTTCCCTCCCTAATTAATTATTAAACTATTAAATCAATTGCTGCATCCAAGAGTTTGCAAATCAAAACAACCACCACCTGCCTCTCCTCAAATGTGAGTAACTACAAAAGAGTTTGGGAAGGTTTATAATCCTGCTGGACTGTGCTGATCTCATGGATGAATATACCCTCACACTGCAGAGGTAGGTGAAACAAAATAAAATTGTGCTGTTGTTGATGGGACACAAAAATGGAAAGAAAAGTATTTCAGAATCAACCTTCAATAGGAATTGTGGTGTAACATGAGCTGTTCAGGGAACTTTCCAGGTGTCACGCTTGGATTAAATTAGCTAGAAAAGTGTTTTTCTCTCATCTACTGTAGAAAGCTTTGTGCTTCTGGGAAGTAGATGGAAAAAAAATTAATACTTTGTCTGTCATAAAGTCAAACAGTTTAATTCCCTCATTGCCAGGCTAAAGAGTCAGTTGGCTTTTGCCTACTTTCCATCCCCCAGAGGAGGAGCAATGGGCTGGTTTGCAGTGCTTTTGCTTTATAGAGCCACTTCTCCCAAACTCCTGTTTTAATCTCTATGCTATAAAATCTGAGAGCAATTGAACAGACTGAAAACTGGGAGGTGGTGCCATCCAAAGAGGCTGCCACAGCTGCTCTAAAGTGTGAGTGCATGTCAAAATATTTACTTTTCCAGTCTAGAAAACTTCTTATGTCCACCTAAATATTTTTTTTTTCATCTTGACAAAGAGCATCTTCCACCAAAAAGCAGAACAAATGACACTGCTGGAGATAAACCTGTTCCTACATACCCAAGGCAATATATAAATACCAACCCAACAGCCAGTATAAAAGTCAATAGAGAAATCTGACTCTTACCCTGAGGTTCATATAACAACAAAAGGTTTGCAGATGCAATCTGAAAAATAAACCCAAATTACTCTCTATATCACCTCATGGCTTTTTATCTCCTTTGATTTTTTAAAATAATTTCTTATTTAAATCACTTCAGAATGGGATTATTGGCAGGTCAGAGAGGAGCTAATAGCATTTCTCAGGTGGAGTTTCACCATCCTGGCACTTTTATTTCAGGCAAGTCAGACCCTCTTCAAGAGGAATTAAAAGGCCGGTTGGCCTCTAAGCATGTTTATACTGGTAGCCTATGAAAAATTTGCATTTAAGGAACAAAAGTAGTGGGTTTTTAAAATTTTACTGGGTTCCTCGCTATGGCAAGAATTAAGCTGTCAGGTCTCACAACTTCTTTCCTTACCAGGTCTTACTATTTTTTAGCCTTGGTTTATAAAGAAAAAAGCACATGACTGAAATCCTGGCCTTCTTCCACTCCAGGAACCTGCTGTATTTAGAGGAGATAAACTGAGCAACCTTGGAGGGTGGAAATGCTGTCCCTGGCCTCCAGTCCCTTGTTGCAGGAGCACTTCAGGTCTCACTGAAGTGACTGTTCCCAGGCTTTGCACAGGGAAACATCTCATCAACACTGAAGAGATTCCACATCTTTCAAGGCCAGAATCTTAGGGGTCAATGTTATTAAGATTTTTACCATGTTTATGAATGGAACTCTCCTCTCCTCTCCTCTCCTCTCCTCTCCTCTCCTCTCCTCT